>JACEFZ010008281.1:22500-250000 GCA_014155875.1 Cepaea nemoralis
TTATTATCGATATATCATTTTTGACTCTCATGTAACTCAAGTTTTCAACATGGCCAAATCATTTCATTGTAGTAATAGTAGCAACATCAGCAGCAGCAGCAGCAGCAGCAGCAGCAGCAGCAGCAGCAGCAGCAGCAGCAAAACCACACCCACCACACCATCAACAGAAGTAGAAAGTTAGTGAAGAAGTAGTGTTTGCAGCAGCAGGAGCAGAAGCGAAAGCGTCACGAACGAAGGCATCACTGTTACAACAAGAGCAGGCAGACGAAACTTTGTAAAGGAAACACACCAGGTCTCACAACTCACGATGAACACATTCCTGTGTTCGAGACCTCCGGGTGATCCTTAAGCCAGTTGAGGAATGTCAACATGTCATAGACCTCTCAAAACAAGGCTTAAATTTACGCTACGCGTTTCTCCAGAATGATGCTTTCCCGAAAAATCTGCTAGACTCGGAAAGAAAGGAGATAATTGGGCGCCTTTCATTTCTCACCCACGGAAAGACGTTAATAAAATATTTATATTATCAATTGCCGGCGTTTTCTGAGGCAAGAATGAAATGTTTTGCTTGTAGAACGGGCTAAACCTGGTTTTGTGTACAAAATGCATGAATCATATTTCCCCATGGGTTGACCCTTGCTTTGGGTTTCATACAATGGTATGAGTGCTGGTCGTTCGGAAAGCAATGACAAACTACTAAATACAAACTTGAACTGGAATCACAAACAGCCAAAGAATGCTGGAGTTGACTGCTACGTCCTGTAACGGATATGCATCTAGGTGTTAATTTTAGTGCTGACCACATCACTCACTGAGTGTCGGTTGGTTTATAAATATATGAGAAAAGCACAACACGTCCAGTAAGCCGTATTTAAGGGACGCTTTGTACTGATGGGTTTACTGCAAGTATGAGTTCCGGCCGTTCAAAAAGCAAAGGCAAACTATTTAACCTAAACTTGCCAAGAAATCACAAACAGCCAATAAATTCTGGGGTTGACTGCGACGTCCTGTAAAGTATATGCAACTGTATACTGCCACTGGTAAGTTGTGCCTGAGAGGTTATGGTGCCCAACTTAGACCCAGAAGGTGCAGGATCGAACCCATCATCTGGCTGGAACTTGTTTAAAGATATTGTATATCACATGTCCCCCTGATCTCCTGGGCAGTGAGATGGAATATGTATGCTTTCTCGTATAAAAGCCAAAAAATGAGGTCACGTGTACAAGTTGTAGGCTATGTAATTTAAACTCTAATATCTCCCACATTCCAAAAGAAAGGAACCATGGTAGAGTAGTGGTTATTCCCTCATCTACGGGCTTGGTTATTATGTGTTCGGATCCGCATCATGACAGATTTATTACATTGACCTCGACTCCCAGGTAGAAGCATCAGTCTAAAGTGGACACGAGGAATTATCTTGGGGAGTAAATTCGACCGTTGTGATACTGGTCCCATCACCCATAGTGTGCGCTTGGCCTATAATAACATGGGTTCAGTACCATGCGTCCAATTTGTCTAAAGGCGTGTAACAGGATTCTTTATTTTCCAATCCAATCCAATATTTGGTTCTAATATCCCCTTTCAGCCTTCGAGTTTTCGACTTGGCTATAATTGGGGTATTTATAGTGTAGCTTGTAATTTGTCTTTCATACATTGGGCTGCTTGTTGTCAGCTTCCCGGTTTCTGATGGGTTGATTGTGCTTGCTTGCTTGCTTGTGTTCGCTGGCTGTGAATTCCAGCGTGAAGTCCTGTATGCCGAATGAAGACATCCTGTTGTCCAACATCAGTGTGATGTCATACAAGACCTGAGGTTTGCGTGAGTATCCGTTGTCCCATGTCTGGCTTATTGGTGTGCAGACTGGTGGTTCCTCGCCGTGCAGGCAAATACTCTCCGACTTCGGAGGAATCAACGATCCTACCACGTTAGCCAGGACCCCAAAGGGACTTGTTGCCCAGGACGCTCGGCGAGAACGCGTCAATAGGTCTTGGTCAGTATAGAACCCAGCCCTGGTGCCTTGGAAACACCTCTGCGTCCCAAAGTTGATTGTGTTCATTCCTTTCTCGTTAGGGATTTCATGTCTGGACAGAGTCCCGCACTTGTTGAGGCTTGGAGTTGTTGTGTGCCCACCCCGTCTTATGGTGATGTTTCCTTCAGGGAGTTTTACCAGTTGTCGTATCTCCTGGTGCTCCTCCTATTTCTCCGTCTTGGGTTGCCTTCGAATCTTCTCGGTGTTCGCCAGTTCGATCTTGGTGGTGAGCGATATCGTTCTTCATCTGTTGCTTCTTCTTCTGTATGTATTCTTGCATCTTCTGGTTCGGGTGTGGCTGTCTTGGTCTTGAGCAGTTCTAATATCTCTTGTAGAGTTACACCCTAAAGATGGCGCGTAGCAATCTTACGACTGCCAACAGAGTCACCCAAAGCCGACTATGCAGACGTTCTGTTATCCCATGTAGTATGAAATTAGAGACCAGACGTTCATGTCAAGCCGATCCCTGTTGTTAACATGTTCCATATTGTGATATATTTTCATATACCCGTATATAACTTGTTTTAGATGTGTCCTATTGTCTGTATTTATCGTTAGCTCGTTTTGAATACGAGCATAGTCCACACTTGTTTTTGACTGAATTGTTAGGGTGGATTAGCTTTCCCTATTACTAGTGTCCCTCGCCATCAGGCCAACCACTCTGACTTCTGAGTTACTTGTAATCTACGTTCCCAAGTTAAGGACGAGAAGTCAACATTTAGTCAACTTACCGGTGTAGGGGTTGAACTCGTTACCTCGCCATCAACACACCGGAAATTTACAAGCGAGCGCCCTTATCCATTCATCCATGCTGACATCCATATCGTGCTAATTTATGTAGCCTCGAAGCTGGCATGAACATTCGTATCATATATCTCCTTTAGTCTATATTTTTGATTCGCTCGTCAACTTATAATTGTAATGATAATGTGGTTTTCCTTACCTACAGACATAGGTAAAGAATTAGTATATAAGTTAAGTGCCCGACCATTGTTTTTAATCCTGCTGTTACATGTGTTTCTCATCATCATCATCATCATCATCATCATCATCATCATCATCATCATCATCATCATCATCATCATCATCATCAGGTGTAGCGGGGAAGCGGAGAAGATAAAAAGCACACAGTAGATAGATTCAGAGTTTTCTAATTAGTTAGTCGCGGTTCCAACTTCCCGGCAAATGGTCGCCCCATAATGCTCCGTTCCTGTGCCATTTGATAGCATACAAAATGCTCTTAACTGCCCCATGTGAAAAGTGGAACGGACAGGAGTCTCGTCAAACCAACAGCCCGCATAAGTATATTTTGTATAATGCAGCTACCAGAATGCCAACACAAAAGTCCGCCACGAAAAAATACAGTTCATCGTCTATGGAAGCGGCAGTCGCTAGAAAATCAGCATCCACGCGTTACTGCAAAAGGCAACCAAGTTAGTTCAGCGACCGGCCGGCCGCCATTTTTCTAAACATGTGTTTCACGCCACAAACAACCGCGGACAGATGTAAAAACACCCCACACGAAATTCACAGCTCACAGTGTCACTCCTCGCACTCAACTCAGTGTCAGGGCGGCGGAAACATAGTATGTATGTCCTAAATAAGTTAAACACGACAGTATTAGAGACAGGCCATCGGGCTTATGATAAACAGACATTTCGAAAAACGGTTATTCGCAACGCTCTGCACAAGCCACGCATCTGGATTATGATATGCTTGCTTGCTTGCTTGTGTTCGTTGGCTTGAGCTCCAACGCAAAGTCTTGTATGTCGGATGAAGGCATCCTGTTGTCCAACATCAGTGTGATGTCATACAGGACCTGAGGTTTGCGTGAGTTGTCCCATGTCTGGCTTATTGGTGTGCAGACTGGTGGTTCCTCGCCATACAGGCAGACACTCTCCGACTTCGGAGGAATCGGCGATCCTACTGACTTTGGCCAGGACCCCGAAGGGACCTGTTGCCCAGGACGCTCGACGAGGACGCGTCAATAGGTCTTGGCCAGTATATAACCCGGCCCTGGTGCCTTGGAAACACCTCTGCGTCCCGATTATGATATAATGTACGCTGAAAGAAAGAGGAAACACCACATCAATCTTCCAAGGAGAAGTTTATGTGAAGTCACAAACCGAGATTGGGTAGTTCATGCCAGCGTTTGCACTGAATAACCGTACCTTATCTAAATTAGTATCAACGATTCCGTCAAAACAATTTCCTGCTATGAGTCTGTTATGTGAGAGGGCCATTCCATTTTAAAGAGTTGAGAGCAAGGAGGAATAGGTGGCCTATGTTTCCTTCACTTTGGCAGGCGATAAGTCCTGACTTTGAACCAATTCGACCATGCTCATATTATCAACGCAGCATTTTAACAAATTCGCTAACGTGTCCGCTAAACATCACATTCACGATATGAAAATATAGTTATTTACACCAAACTGTTAAAGAGTACTAGCCTTTGTACTTATTTAGTGATAATACTAAATGTAGAAATTAGTTAATCACTTCACTTCATAACGCCGTGTCTTAGTATGTATAAATCCAATAAAGTTCGCATCCCCTCCCCTCTTTCCTCCCCCAATCAATGTCAGAATCTTTACCTTCACCCTACCTGACGATGACCTAGAAACATTCTCCACACCAGATAGATTCACCATCACGTCTGCTGAACACTGGTGAGACTCAGCTATCAAAACCCGCTTGCTATTTTCTTTTTCGTCGCCACTTGCAAATCCAGACAAATATAAACATTCAAGCACACATAAACAACAAAGGCGGGTGAGTGATTCCCCAGGTAAGTCTCCAATGCTTCTAGGGTTGCCCAGGTATAAATGCAGAGATCACACCATAATTCTTGGACCCTTCTCCGACACCTGGCAGTTTACTATAATGTTTGTTTGTTAAATTCGCGGAATATATATTAGAAGATGAGCTGTTGAAATTAGGTTATTGTAACATACATTTATATTTTTGTAGTCTAGATTTCTTGCAGTTTGATAGTAGTAGTGATGTTTCCTCTCTTCAAGGCTTCAAGCTGATTGCCTGTAAAGCTCACGATATTAAGGTAATTTTAGAGATACAGTGTGTTTGTAAAGTTTTACTACACTTTGTATGTAGAAAAATTTTGATAAACGACATCATCAAAAATGTACATCACAGTCCACCGTGAAGCAATATGCAGCGTATGGCTGTAGTCTGCTGGAGTAATTCTTTGCACTCCAAACAGAATGGTTTTATCAACGGAAGAAACAATTGTTTTTTGGTTGAATAAGTGTTTTGTACTAGCGGACGATACACACAAATGGTTGTGCACAGATTTATAGCAAGATTTCCCGATAAACAAACTTCTCATCACGTTACGATTAGACATTTGATGAATTCTGGAGATCATCCCCCACACCTTGCACCCATGTTCTCTTTGGCCTTCCTCTTCCTCTCTTCCTAGGCATATACCCCTCCATTATTGTTCTCTCCAAACTTTCATACCGTTTCAAGTGACCAAAATATTTACATTTTCTCTGTTTTATCGTCTGTAATAGCCAACCTTCTTCAGTATTAAGCTCTTGGAGTATGGATGCATTTGTTCTTTTCTTTATTCAAGATATTCTTAGAACCCGTCTATAACATTTGTATTCAAAGGCATTTATGCGCTGTTCAGATTGTTTAGTAAGTGTCCAGGTCTCACAAGCGTATGTTGCAATGGGAAAGATGCGTGCTCTTAGAAATCTAATTTTTGTAGTTCTATCTGTCCCACTCCATAATTTATTCAATTGTTTCAGTCTTTGATCTCTAAATATCACTACGCTTTACAGAGACAAGAAATCTGATAGCAAAACACGTTGGCCTCTTACTCCATACTTTATATGTTCATAATTTTTTTCTCATGTTAATTGCTGTGACTTGTTTCCAGTAAAATAGTTATTTAATATTATTATTATTATTATTAACACCCTGGTCCTCCAGGTTGGGGGTTGAAGCGTGGGGTTAACATCCCCACCTTTGTAAAAACCTTTCTTTGTTACGAAACAAATACATGAGCCTCGATATCGGACTGACTTATCTGGACAACGACCTTGGAACGTTAAAGGACTTTTGAGATTTGGAACATGGAATGTACGGACACTATATCGAGCTGGAGCGGCCGAGTGCTGGTTGAATATCAAATGGATATAACAGCAATTCAAGAAATAAGGTGGCCAGGAGAGGGTACATTAGAGCAAAATGGAATGATTATAATATATGGAGGAAACACCCAAAATAAACATGAATTAGGAACAGGTATTGTCATCAAAAAAGATTTATGGGGAAACGTTTTAAACTTTAAAGCTTTTAATGACAGGATTAGTAAATTACGAATAAAAGGTAAATAGAAAAATATAACGATGATTAATGCACACGCACCTACTGAAGAGAAAGAAAATGATATTAAAGAAGACTTTTATAATGATCTGGAAGATGTCATAGAAGAAACCCCCAAACAGGACATCCTGATTGTGCTGGGAGACTTCAATGCAAAAATAGGTAGAGAGCAAACTAATAAAAAAGTGGCCGGTATGGAAAGCCTACATACAACTTCAAATGATAATGGATGGAGAGTCATCAACCTGGCAGAAGCCAAAGGACTGCAGATTAGCAGTACCAGATTACAAAGAAAGGATATACACAAACAAACTTGGAAATCATGTGACAAGAGAACCTATAATCAAATAGATCACATTTTAATTAACAACAGAAATGCATCAAACATACAGCAAGTCAGAAGTTATAGAGGAGCTGAGTGCCACAGTGACTACTTCCTCGTTGGAGCAACATTTAAAATAAACTTAAGAGAGCTTTCTATACTAAATTACAAAGATTACACCCAACATATAACAGAGAAAAACTACAAGACATTACAGTCAAAGAGAAATTTACAGATGAAATAAAATGTAAACTTGAAACTTTGCAAAACCCTTTGGAGGAAAGCGTTGACCAAACTTGGTTGAACATCAAGAATACAATTCAATCTACCGCAGAAGAATGTCTCGGTGTGTTAACCACACATAGAAAGAACAGATGGTTCAATAAAAAATGTGAAGAAGAAGTCATTAGGAAGAAGAATGCCAGACATGTATGGTTAAATGACATCAATAACATCCAAAAGGAAGAGCATTATGGAAATGAATGTAAAGAGGCTACAAAAATAGTCAGACAGCAGAAGCGAGAATATATGAGTAATATAATCAAAGATATGGAAACTAATCACCAGATAAAAGAATCCAGAAATTTTTTTACAGAACTGAAGTCAATGAAACGAGGGCACCAACAAAACACATATGGTTTAAAAGACAAAAATGGGAATATGATAAATACCAATGAGGAAATGTGCAACACATGGAAAGAATATTTTATTGAATTACTAAATTGTGAAGCTCCAAGTAACATTTTCCCACAGGAAGAGGTTCTAACATGCGAACCACAAATTGAAGAACCTACATTTGAAGAAATCCTATATGTAATCACACGACTTAAAAATAATAAGGCAACTGGGACTGATGGAATTGCTGCTGAATTTATAAAGGCAGGTGGCCATGCATTACATCTAAAGCTATACGAACTAATAATAAAAATCTGGAGGACAGAAGAATTACCCCATGACTGGAAAGAGTCATTATTGATACCTATCTTTAAGAAAGGAGACAAGTTCCAATGTGGAAATTATAGAGGAATATCACTACTGTCCACAAGCTATAAGATACTATCCGCAGTATTATTAAATAGACTAAAACCATATTCAGAAGACATATTAGGTGACTACCAGGCGGGTTTTAGACAAAACAGATCAACAATAGATCAGATATTTATCTTACGACAAATAGCCGAGAAACATTGGGAATATAAAAGAGATCTCCATAACATTTTTGTGGATTTTAAATAGGAATAGTCTATGGAATGCTATGCAGGAATTTGGAATACCAAGGAAGTTAATCAACATGACCAGACTATGCATGGAAGATACTTATAATATAGTAACATATAAAGGCAGGAAATCAGACCCCTTCCAAATAACATCTGGCTTGAAACAGGGTGATGCACTATCGCCGCTACTCTTCAATCTGGCTCTAGAGAAAGTTGTAAGGAAGGTAAAGGAGGAATGTGATATTGGAGGAACATCCAAGCTGCTTGGTTATGCAGATGATATAGATATTATAGGGCAAAGTGAACAAAAGACATTGGAAATATTGACTCACTTAAAGGAAAAAGCCCAACAGATGGGGCTGGTTATCAACCAAGATAAGACAGAATATATGGTAATTTCAAGAGACGGAATGGCTTAAAAACTCTGGCCACATACAAATAGATAATATGACCATTAAAAGAACGGAAACATACAAATACCTGGGTACAATCTTCAACTGCTCCAACATCATAATGGAAGAAATACAAACTAGAATCAACTCTGGAAATAAGATATACTATGCACTACAACATCTACTAAAATCAAAGGCGCTATCTCGTAACACCAAAATCACAATATACAAAACACTGATCAGACCAGTTGTGCTGTATGGCTCTGAAACCTGGAGTACAACGAAAGGAGACGAAGCCTTGTTACAAACCTTTGAGAACAAAATTTTAAGACGCATCTTTGGACCCATTAGGGATACACAAAGTGGAGAGTGGAAAAGAAGAAGTAACAAAGACATTTATGATCTGTTTAAGTCCCCGCTAATCACTGGTATCATGAAGGCTAATAGACTACAATGGCTGGGGCATATAGAAAGAATGGAAGATAATAGGGAAACAAAACTCGCTTACACTCAGGAAATAAATGACCGTAGACCCCGAGGTAGACCAAGAAGGCGGTGGAGAGATAATACATATACAGACCTACAAGCACTTGGAATCAACGACTGGCAAGAGAAGGTCCACCAGAGAGACGAATGGAGACGGATTGTATTTGCAGCAAAGAACCTCAATGGCTCGGAACGCTGAAGAAGAAGAAGAAGAAGAGGAAGAAGAAGATTATTATTATTATTATTATTATTATTATTATTATTATTATTATTATTATTATTATTATTATATATTTCCTATCAACTTTAACATTTCTATCATGTTTCATGTTAGCAATTACGTTGGTGCCATCTATAAAGTGCAAATACAGGTCTTTCTGTGTCTTACCCGATCTCTTCGTTGGTGTTCAGAATGTGTATACTGCATTATTTGTTAATTTACCTTTCATAAATTCATTCTGCAGTTCACTAATTTACAATTTTATTGTCCTTTTCGTTCTTCTAATTATAACTCTGGGAAGTAAAGTCGGCCAACGAGATATTGTCCACATCACCTCTGGTGTACTCATTTGGTCTATACAATTATGAGCACAGCACCATATGCCAGAAACGCATTAAAACGTGTAGAATGAGGCGTTACTTTACTTATTATATATGCGTTATTTTACTTACTATATTTGCGTTATTTTACATATTATATATGCGTTACTTTACTTAATATATATATATATATATATATATATATATATATATATATATATATATATATATATATATATATATATATATATATATTACTTTAATTATTATATACGTGTTTACTATACTTAATATATAGGCATCACATTAATTATTATATATGCGCTCCGTATGCTCCAATTTACTTATTACAAATGCTTTACTTTACTTACAAAATATGCGTTAATTTACATAATATATATGCGCTACTTTATTTACAACAAATGCGCTACTTTACTTACTATATATGAGTAACTTTACTTACTATATATGCGTTACTTTACTTATTGTATATGCGCTGCTGTACATATTATATAAGCGTTACTTTAATTATTGCCTGCTCCGCCTGTCGTTCAGAAAGCAATGGCAAACTACTGAACGTAAACTTGCCAAGAGATCACAACAGCAACAAATGCTGATGTTGACTGCGACGTCATGTAAAGGATATGCAACTAACTGTTTCTTAAAACTTTATTTATTAGATATGTATTTCTTTACTTATTATATATGCGTCCCTTTACTTATTATATATGAGTTACTTTATTTATTAGATATGCGTTACTTTTGCTTATTGGATATGCGTTACTTTACTTAATATATATGCGTTACTTCTTGTTCTTACAATATATGAGTTACTTCTTGTTTTTCTCATTTGGTAATATGGTTTATGATGTTGACTGTGCGAAATTCTTGGCCTTCGATTGCTCAGTTTTTGTGTTGATTTTAGTATAACTGTATATATATAGATATAGATATCAGCATATCAAGAGTTATATATCCTCTGTTGTAAATATCATTCAATAGTTTAGTAAATGCCGGTCTCCTGGCGTAGGAGTTTACGCCTTCTAGTGTGTGTGTGGGTGGGTGCGGGATACGTGTGTGGAATGGGGGGATTGTGTGGGTTGCGGAAGAGTGGATGAGTTTGTATGTGGGTGGGTGCAGGATGTGTGGTTTGGCAGGGTATGTGTGTGTGGGTGGGGGAATTTTTGGTTAGGGGATGTGTGTTTCCCTGAGTGGTTGGGGTGGGTAGAGGATGTGTGGGTGGGTGCGTGTGTGTGGGTTGGGGGATGTATGTATGAGTGGGGAGATATGTGTGGGTGGGGGATGAGTGGGTGGGTGGGGGAATATATGTGTGCCTGGTGGTGTGTGTGTGGTTTGGGGGTGTGTATGTGTGGGTGGGGGTTATGTGTGTGGTAGATGTGTGGTGGGTGGGGGATGTTTCTCATAACATGGTCATATGTATTGTTTATGTTTAAAACATTCATTTGACAATTGTGTTTTTTTTCCTATGTGAATGTATCATGCAATATTGACAAACCAAAGATGAGTGATTGGAAGGGCCAAATGTAAGACGGGTCTGCTGCCCAATTTGTAACCCTTCAAAAATAAAGATCAATCAATCAATCAATCAATCAATCAATCAATTAATCAATCAATCAATCAATCAATCTCCGTAATCCAGTATATTCTCGTGAGTAACGCTGCGCGAGATTCGGTAGCAGATCGCGCCACGTTGGTTACTTGCGGGGGTATGTGAGCCGGTCGCTCAGATAGGAATGGCGAACTACTGAGCGTAATCTTGCCTTGTACATCAACAGCAGCTGAAAATGCTGATGTTGACTGCAGCGTCCTGTAAGGGATATGCGACATTACAAAAAAAAAAAAAAAAAAGTAAATATCTGTATTCCAAATTTTCCCAATACTTCAAATTTGCCGGTTCCCTGGGGTAGAATTCACGGACGCAGTTCGATATCCAGCATACCTGCGTTCGAAACAACGCTGCGGGCGATTTGGCAGCAGACCGCCTTGTGTTTAATCTTTTACTAAATGATATGAATACCGATCGTTCAGTAAGCAATGACAAACCACAGAACGTATACTTGCCAAGAGATCACAACAGAAACAAATGCAAGCGTTGACTATGACGTCCTGTAAAGGATATGCAACTGATTTTAACGTTTCATTACATCAGACCCAGATGTTTTTCCTACCATTACATGTTTGATAGTATCATTGATTTCTACATTTAGCATATGTGGAACTTTTAAATTAAAGTTTTATGTTAACCCTAGTCGGTCCCCATCATACAACTCTCTTGTGTATTCATTTCATCTTTTTTTTATCATAACATATTATTCCATGAATAAATTCCCGTCTGCAGTTTCAAACATCCTATGTGTACAACATGTGTAAACATATTCCCTTAGTGAATTTTAACATAGAGGCCACAGACAATATGTTGCCTAGCATATTTCGCTGTATCTAGTCAGGTGCATACTGCAGAGTTATGTATCATATGAGGTGAATAAATAAATAATACTTGATAATATATAATAAATAATGCCGTGAGGGCAACAAATATTCGACATTCAAAACAGCATCTGTGAATGTGTGTTTTAATTGTGTCTGCTAAAGCGTTATTTATTTACTTCATGTGGTCTGTAACTCTGCAACATGAACCTGACAAGATGCATCGAAATATGCCAGACAAAAATCGTGCAACATATTGTTTGTGACTTCTATGTTTAGATTCTATGTTGAAGCTTAATTTTATGCCTGTCTAATCACAGTTTTGTCTGCGTATAAATTTGGTTATATTTACTATATTTATTTCAATTTTGCTTCACATCTCACCAATCAATTTTCTTTTAATTTTATGAATTTTATTGATCTTTTATTTCAATATCCCGAATTTTGCGACGCAGAGGGACTCATTCGCTTAAACTTCCAGTGCTTAATTGACTAGGTGGGAGAAATCGTTCCCTACGCAGGTCAGTTGTAGCATACGCTGAATGCCCGTTTAGAAAGCCATGGCAATCTGCTGCACGTAAACTTACCAGGAAAATCAACCTGTGATTGCGGTTGGTCGAAACTTCCTGCAAAGGACATGAACATTGTTTTTTTTCTATATTTATATTATCATATTCTTCTTTGACATTTGAATTTTGTTTTCTACTATTCTTCATTCCATCCACAGTTGTGCAGATTCAATTTTTTAACATTGACCTTAGCGCCCAGGTTAACCCAGCCTAAAATCGGTACCAAAGAAGGACTGGCGGTGGTTTTGCACCCAAGTGCAGTCCTGATCCTCACAAGTCTCGCGAGATTTTCCCCATAACCTTGTATTTGCGGAATCGTCTCAAGTATGCCCTCTCCTACCAGGAGGTGAAGAAGATTGTCAAGCAGAGATTTATCAAGGTTGACGGGAAGGCGCGCACGGACCACACTGGATTCATGGATGTTGTGTCCATTGATCGAAGAAATGAGAACTTCCGCATCCTATACGATGTCGAAGGCAAATTTGTCGCGCACAGAATCAAGCCCGAGGAGGCTTAGTGCGTGTGTGACAGACTGGAACTGGTCAGAAGTTGTGCTGTATCTGACCACCTGCGACGGCGAACTTACCGCAACCCTGATCCATTAGTGAAGGTCAACGACACCATTATGCTGGACATTGCCTCCACCAAGATGAAAGGATTCATCACATTTGACACAGGTATCCTTGTGATGATCGCCGGCGGCCACAACTTTGGACGTGTTGGGACAATCATCAACAGAGTGAGACATCCAGGATCTTTTGATATCGTCCACATCAAGGACGCCCTAGAACAAACTTTTGTTACAAGACTGTCGTGCGTCTTCGTTATTGGCAAAGGCAACAAGCCATGAATCTCTTTACCAAAGGGTAAGGGTGTTAAGCTGACAATTGCTGAAGAGAGAGACAGGAGGATTGCCGCCAAGACTCAGTGAACTCGCCACACCAGAGAGACAGTAGGATCGCCGCCAAGACTCAGTGAACTTGCCACACCAGAGAGAGACAGGAGGATTGCCGCCAAGACTCAGTGAACTCGCCACACCAGAGAGAGACAGAAGGATTGCCGCCAAGACTCAGTGAACTCGCCACACCAGAGAGACAGCAGGATTGCCGCCAAGACTCAGTGAACTCGCCACACCAGAGAGACAGCAGGATTGCCGCCAAGACTCAGTGAACTCGCCACACCAGAGAGACAGCAGGATTGCCGCCAAGACTCAGTGAACTCGCCACACCAGAGAGACAGCAGGATCGCCGCCAAGACAGGGTGAATACGCCACAACAGCACGTTGTTGTCTTGCAGGTATTAACGGGTGTTGGTGTACAATAAATGGTTATATTTTTTTTAAAAAAACGGATTGCCTTGGAAAGTAAAAACGGCCAATGTGATACTGACCACATCGCTAACCGAGTGTCGATTGGTCTATATAAATATGGGTTTAGCACCGTATACTCGAAATCTGTGTGTACCCACTTAAATTTGAGAGTTCAGCCAGGATTGGAGGTCATAGGAATCCAGTTTTCTGTTTAGTATGCTACACATATTTTCCTGCTTGCTTTGACTATTTCCATCATCATTGCTATTTCAATACTTCTTACTAACAATTCTTATGAACAATTCTCTTTCCGTATATTATAATAATTCACGTACCCTTCCCTTTCATAATCATTACCACAGGCAATTTCATCTTCATTATATATATATATATATATATATATATATATATATATATATATATATATATATATATATATATATATATATATATATATACCTCACACCTGGCTGTTATTCATGGATGATTGAGCAGAGTTCTTTGAATGGGTAGGTTGCGTCTCGGATAATAGACAGTTTATTAAATATATGTATATATGGAAGTCATGTTTTCAAAGTGCGCATTGTGGATTCATCTATATTTAATCAACCGAAAAAAATTATAAGGTTGACTTCGACGTCCTGTGAAGTGTATGCAACTAACGTTTTAATCTATAAATCTACCTGTTAATCTGTCTATTCAGGAACTATATGCATACCAGCCTGATTACCTAACTACTTACATACATACCTAACTGCTTACCTGAATATTAACCTGCATGCCCCTCTACATATCTTTTTTCTTACCTACATATTAGTCTTTTCACCTGCTCTGTGGCGAAGAGGTTACGAATGCGATTCGTAATCACGCATACCGCGTTCCAAACACAGCTTCTAGCGATTTGGAAGCAGACTGTTTTTCGTTGGTTTCTATACAATGGTATGAATGCTGGTTGTTCAGACAGCCAAGGCAAACAAACTGAAAGTAAACTTGCCCATGAATTGCAAGCAGCCAAACAATGCTGGAGGTGACTGCTACGTCCTGTAGAGGATATGCAATTAACATAACTAGACTATTCGCCTTTGATTACATTCAGACATTCATCTATTGTTCTGTCCGTCCCTCCGTTAGCATATCCGTCCGTCCGTCCGTCCGTCCGTCCGTCCGTCGTCCGTCCGTCCGTCTGTCTGTCCATATACCTTACTTGCCTGCATGCCTACCTACCTGCCCATCTAACTACCTTTCTTTTCAGTTTTGTCTGTCTGACTATATACTTGTCTGTCTATCTGTCTGACTAAATACTTGTAAATCTTTCCTTTTGTTTGTCTGACTGGCTATATACGTGTCTGTCTATCTGTCTGACTTAATACTCGTCTATCTTTCCTTTCGTCTGTCTGTCAGTGGGTAGGTGAGTGTGGGTGTATAGATAGGTAGATGAATCGGTTGGACGTCGGGAGGAAGAATAAGATAATTATAATAACGATCATCATAAATGACTACAACAGCTCCCTTGGCAAATACAAAGAAACACCAGAATGTAGCCGCCACATCATGTTATACACACAAACACAGCAACGCCAAGTAGATGACATGTTAAACATCTGCGCCTGCGTCGTTAACTCCTGCTTACAGATTATACCTTGCTTAAAAGATCACACGACGGCTTTGGGAAATAACGGAAACATCAACAAACTTAAAAGAATAGCATCTGTCATAAAGTGAGCCAGCAAGAACAACAAACATAACTGTCATTACGGTTTCCGTTGTTTGTATATACGAAGTTTCTGTGTATATTTTCTAAGGTGTCAGGTTATAAACGTATGGAGTTTTGCGCAACAGATACTTGAAGCGATGAGAAGAGAGAACTGAACTAAGTATATAGTATATTGGTGTGCCTGTCTGCATGTTTTATTATAGTTTCTCAGAGCGGTTCCCAAAATGCTACGAGTTACAGTCGGTGTGGTTCGAGTGGGTGGTAATTGCAGCTGGTAAAATTTTAAAATCTTTATAGATATGAAGACCATCATGATCAGCCCAGTAAATTGCAAGTAAATGTTGACTTTTCGTCCTTAAAATGAGGAAGTAAATTACAAGTACCTCAGAAGTCGGAGTAGGTTCGATGGTTACAGTGTTCACTATACGGTTTACAATGTAAAGAAACCTGCACACGTCATGAAGCTTACCGTTGATGTGGTGCGAAGACAATACTTTTATAGACCAATCGAATAATCGATGGGGGGGGGGGGGGGGGGGGGCGTATGGCCAATAACACGCCGGCCAACTTTACTTCCCCGAACATTTTCTGGTACACACGTAGCGAGTGATTCGACCTTGGGGAACAGGTTAATTAAACACAATTGCCACTTTGACGGAGATTCGAACACTTGACCACTCAGTGGACAGGCCAGTGTGCTAGTCACTGCGCTACCAAGGCTTTCTTCTTCTTCTTCTTCTTCTTCTTCTTCTTCTTCTTCTTCTTCTTCTTCTTCTTCTTCTTCTTCTTCTTCTTCTTCTTCTTCTTCTTCTTCTTCTTCTTCTTCTTCTTCTTCGTTCACCCGGTGAGGTTTTTCGGACGTGATTGTGTTGTGCCTGTTTACAACAGAGCTGCGTACTTGCGCCTTTCGGCCGACACTTCCGATTTCTGCGGGCATTTGTTGACCAGGTTAACCTTCCTGGGTGTTTCGAAGGACTTTTAACTCTCACTCGGACGTAACTTTGTGCCTGTTTACAGCAGAGCTGCGTACTTGCGCCTTTCGGCCCAGACATCCGACTTCTGCGGGCACTATTTGACCGAGTTAACCTTCCCTGGTACATCGGCTTTCTAAGATATTCTACTTTGTGTATGTTATTTCAACAGTTGTCTGCTTTCTCAGAAGCTTGTTCATCTCTGTTTACGTTGTTTCTAAATTGTACGCCAATGTTTCTTTTTTTTTTTTTAAAGTTGTGTATCCCTTACAGGACGTTGCAGTCAACACCAGCATTCTTCAGCTGTTGTTGATATTCTTGGCAAGATTACGCTCAGTAGTTTGTCTTACCTACAACGTGACGAGATCCGCTGCCGAATCTCTCGGAGCTGTGTTCCTCACATGGATATACGGGATTACGGAGAAAGTCGTTAACTCCTTCATATTTTTAAGAAATATCTTAATAACGAAGACACAAAAAATAGATTGCACGATTTTTGTTTGGCATATATATGTTTAAATTTGACGCATTCTCCTTGTTTTCTTCACAGCGTCGGCCTTCCTTTCCCCAAGGATCGGCCGACTGGAGGTCACGCCATAAGGTGTTGCAAGAAGGCAGAAAACGCCAAGGAAGAAGAAAACCCATCTCAGCATGCTTCCTACCCGAGAGCGAAGAGGATGGAGAAGATGACCACAGCCCAGAGAGAATGTCATCGCATGAGCGTTCGTGTCCTTTCTACGATTCTGATAACGAGAGGAATCATGGTGACCTTCCAGCTGATGACAACAGTAATGACAGCAAGAAGAAAGGCTGTGCACACAGCCGCCCAGCTTCTGACTTGTTGAACGAACCGTCGCTTTCCTCAAGCCTCTCAATAATTCAATGCAACTGTCGGTTAGCAAAATCAGACACGTTGCAAAACAATAACAACATCGACGAAGGCTGCGATAATTACGATGAAATACAAAAATACAACGACAACGAGTATGCCAGAAACAGAAAAACCAAGAGGAAAAAGAATAGAAATATACGTGAAACGGTTATTATTAACGTCGGTGGCCAGATTTTTGAGACATACAAGTCAACTTTAAGTCGTCTCAGAACGCCAGTATTTCACACAGACACGCTGGAGTTGTACTATCGAAAGTCACACAAGGACTATTTCTTTGATAGAGACCCGTCGGCTTTTGGATCGATTCTGAACTTCCTCAGGACTGGAGAGCTACACATTCCTACAAACATGTGTGGCCCGGCCCTACAGGTTAGTGTCAATTGGCGAGTCTCTGTTTGTCCTAGCCTTTTTGGTGATCAGTAATGGGATTAACATTACCATAAGTCGCAGACCACCAGCGTCTTTCTTTCTTTCTTTCTGCCTGTCTGTCTGTCTGTCTGTCTGTCTGTCTGTCTGTCTGTCTGTCTGTCTGTCTGTCTTTCTTTCTGTCTGTCTGTCTGTCTGTCTGTCTGTCTGTCTGTCTGTCTGTCTGTCTTTCTTTCTGTCTTTCTTTCTTTCTTTCTGTCTGTCTGCCTGCCTGCCTGCCTGCCTGCCTGCGTGCCTGCCTGCCTGCCTGCCTGCTTTCTTTCTTTCTTTCTTTCTTTCTTTCTTTTTTTCTTTCTTTCTTTCTGCCTGCCGGCCGGCCGTCCGGCTTTCTTTCTTTCTTTCTTTCTTTCTTTCTTTCTTTCTTTCTTTCTTTCTTCTGTCTGTCTGTCTGTCTGTCTGTCTGTCTGTCTGTCTGTCCGCCGGCCTGTCCACCCGCCTGCCTGGCCGCCTGCTTGCCGGCCTGCCCGCCCGCCCGCCCACTTTCTTTCTTTCTTTCTTTCTTTCTTTCTTTCTTTCTTTCTTTCTTTCTTTATACTCTATACATATTTCTCGCTTTCTCTCCCTTTCTTCTTGCTTCGTTATTCTTTTTCTTCATTTTCTTTCTTTCTTTCATGCTTTCTTCTTACACTACAGCCTCTTTATTAATATTTCTTTCTCTCCCTTTCTTCGTTATTCTCACTTTTTATTGTGTTTCATTCACCTACATAATATTGCTAGGGACAATTCAGCAAATTGAAAAGTAACTCAGTTGAGAAAGTAAATAAATGAAAAGAACCATATTACACTCCCCCAGGAGTATTTGGTCTGCATCGTTAGCCCAATTTTACAGTTAGACCAATTGCCACCACTCGGTGACGTGGTGGCCGCTTTATATTTCCAGGACAAATCCTGGTACTTATTTTAGGCTTTCTTTCTTTTTTCTTTTTTTTGTTTTTCTTACACGTCATCTCATCTCATCTCATCTCATCTCATCTCATCCTATTTAATCTTGTTCCTCTAGTACCTTGCGATGTCGAGGTGAAACATAAACAGCGGGAGAGTGCCTGTTTATAGGCTTCAAAGATGCCCATGGACTGATATTCCCTCTGTCCATCGTTTACGTGACCGGCCTTTTTTTCTGCTTCCATTTGGTTTGTACATTATTGCTTGTTGTTGTACACTGTTAGTTGGTAATCTAGTTACTTGGCCAAACTATTTAACTTGTTGCTGTCTGTGATAAAATCTAGCGTTGTTATAATCCCCACTTTAGTTCTAATTTCTTCATTTCTTCATTTCTCTTTACTTGATGCATTGAGTATTCGTCTCAGGAATCTCATTTCTGTTTTTGTGATTTTACTTTTCTCTTTTCCTCTCAATGGTTTGGCATTGGTAACCTAGGGTTGGTGGGAAGATTGTGTTGTAAAGTGCTTTCTTAGTAATTATTGATACGTGTTTGCTCTTTAGTATTGGCGCCATTTGTCCAATAAGTTGGTTTATCTTATTACATCTATTTTCGATCTTGTCTTTTGAATTGCCAATTGCTGATAATATACTTCCTAAGTGCTTGAAGCTCTTTACTTGTTCCAGGGCGTGTTCTAATAATCGAATCTTTTTTGTCTTTTCTTCTTTAATTATAGTCATTACCTCTGTTTTATTGATGCTAATTTTCATGTTACGTTCCTTACACACTTCATGTAGACTATTCATGTTGTCTTGTAATTCTACTTTTGATTTTGCTATTAGTATATGATCTTCCGCAAACAGAAGTTCTTTAATGATTTACTTTGCTGTTGGTTCTTTTTCTGTGTTCTGTTCGTCTTGTGGTGTTGTTGCGACCTCTGTCTGACTGGTTTACTTACATATGCTGTCTACTATATAGGTTATGAACAAGAGGTGGGGCCACGACATAACAATATCGCACTCCGGATCTTATGGTGAAGGGTTCTGAGTACCCTCCATTTGTTCTCACTGTGCATTCACTGTTGCTGCATACGCTTCTAAATAATTTTGTTAGATGTGTACTCAGTCCATATCGTTTAAGGATTTCCCACAGCTTGTTTTTATCTACTCTATCAAATGCCCTTTCTTGGTTGACAAAGGCTAAGTAGAGTGTTTCATTAAATTCGATTGATTTTTCTATAAGTTGTCAAAGAGTAAAGGTCGCGTCTGTACATCTTTTGGTTTTCATAAATCCAAGAGGAACATAATCAGACGACATTTGGTATCAGCGTATTGGGACTCTTCTTTGGCTGTTGTAACTGAGGACAGAACACGTATGGAGAAGTCTTGAGCACCGTGGTGTCGGTTCTTGACTAATCTATATTGAAGAAAAACGCCTTTCATGGTATGAATTCTGCTTCATCTCAAAAGCCTATCAGCAATCTTAGATCTTGCTTCGTGGTGCTTGTAATTTGCTTAATCTTTCTGGTGGCAAGGAATGACTGACCTTATCGTCTAGATAGACGATAGATTGTAAAATGAATTATACCTCTCCATAGCACAAAGTTTGGGCTATCTGCAAGGAATAAGAACATTCAAAATCACTGGAAAGATGATGCATATTACACCTTTAGCCGAATAAAACAGGTAACAATCCGCAGACTCCACAGAGGACACAGCTGGCTAAAATACCACATATTAAACAAACTAAAGATTGGAGATACTGATAAATGTGACTGGACCTGTGGCAAATTGACGGTTACATATTATCAGGAGTGTCCAACATATTCAGAACAGAGGAAACTATTTTGGCCTACACCCGCTCCATGTGGAGAAAGACTGGACGTGTCAACACGCTGAAGTGTACTGCTGCTTTCCTTGAATATATTCATGTGCCATCTGAAAGTGGACGAAGAAAAAAAGAACATCTAAGTAGTTCCCGCGGAGTCGCGCTATAGTTTAAATTCACAACCATTGCTCTAACATGTATGTATTCCAAGATTGGTAACAAGGAGTCAAAGATCTACTTTATGTGAAGGTTCTTTGGGTGATATAATTTTATTCTTTTTCTTTCGTTCTTTATTATCCATTTGAGCCAAGGTACTCGTGCAACTAACTGAAAGAAGTCCTATCTTTAGTTGCCATATGCATCTCCGTCCAAATCCTCCTAAAATTATCCAGTTCTGTCTCTGCTTCTCTTCTCCACGTATCTTAGGTCTAACTTTATTGCTTTTTCCTTGTGTATTCCCGACAAAGGCCTTTCTAGTTATCCTATTGTCAGGTTTTCTCAGTGTATTTTCAGTTCAGCGCCTATTTCTTTGTTACACCTCTTGGTTTGCTGGTATTTGCCAAGTTCTCTCTATGATCTTGGTTGATGAATATCTTGTTTCCAATAAACAGAATGAGTTGGCGTTTTGGGGTATAGAGGAGACAGACATCTCTCGATGTTGCTGGACTCAGTATAACACTTGGAAGACGCAGTGTCGGTCACTGGAGAAGCTGGAGAACGACCGAAAGTTTTCAACAACGCAAGAGGTGAGTTAGTAAATTTGTTTTTGCTTTAAATTTAGTGCACCTAATTATCTTCAGACAAAGAATAACAAGAAGAAGAGCAAGAAGAAGAAGAGGAAGAAGAAGAAGAAAAGAAGAGGAAGAAGAAGAAGAAGGAGAAGAAGAAGAAGAAGAAGAAGATGATGATGATGATGATGATGATGATGATGATAAGGATGATGATGATGATGATGGTGATGATTATGACCAAAAAGAAAAAGAAGAAGTAGGAGGAGGATGAAGAAGAAGAATGAGATGATTACGATGATTACGATAACGAAGAAGAAGAAGAGGAAAAGATGACGAAGAAGACCAAAATGGCGAAAAAAGAGCCTCTGAAGGAAAAGGCAGCAATGAAGGAGTAGAATGAGATTTCAAATTACGAACTGTTACATTATTCAGTAAAAAAATAACCCTGTTACACACATTGTGGTGTATTTGGTATACGCACATGGCATAGACTAGTGGGCACTCGTTAACTCACTCGTTAACTGACCTGTTCAATCTCAAGCCGGCCGCTGTTACGTCCCATGTCATTTCTAGGTACCCGTGTAAGGCTGGATCGACCTGCAAGGCCAGGTCAATTTAACAAAAATCTCTGTTAATTAAAAAAAAAAAAGGTTGCTTAAAAGTCGACAGGGTCGACTTCATTGCACCGGGATTTTGTCCCATGTTCCTCCAGTCTCTTTCCGCAGCGCGGAAAGTGTCGCACAAATCACGAACTCCGTAGCTCCAGCGACGACACTCAGGAGTCTCCGAAAAAATGCACTCGCGAGCTGAAGGACGCGACCCGGAATCGAACCCACAACCTTCGGAGCCCGAGTCAGACGGCTTGACCACTTCGCCACAGAGACTCCCTTAGTCCCTGTCTATAAGGTTTAGGAATCCCTGTCATGGCTAGCTGAGCTGTAGGTAAGCCTTCTAGCTACCACACATCTGCTGTCCCTACAAATTAACCTTTCTAGCAGACGCTAACAGTAAAGCAGTCACGCGGCCTTCATACCTGTTTAACCAATTTCCGACTTCCTGTGTCACTTGTAGTTAAGCTCTACTCGCGCCCACCTCACAGCTTCAGCTGCTTCACACATTATTACACTGAATCAATAATCTACATATGAGATCGCATATGAGATTTGCCATATGGATAAGCGTGAGGGTTGTGGTTCACCAACTCAACGATCACCTGAGTTTGATCACGTGTGTGTTCTTATTAAGTAACGTAATCCATGTATGTATCTCTGTGTCTTCCCCTTGCACTTGTTCCATCAATTTTGTCACTTGTCACACAATTTTTAAGTTCATCTCTTCTCATGTTTTTATAGAAGAATGCTGAAAATTCACTCATTCATTCATTCAGTAGCATGTCCTTTGCAGAACCTCGCTCCCATAACAACCTTCCGGAAAACCTCTCGATCATAAGCAAGATGTCCCGCGTCTGATACACCCATCTGGAGATCATCCGCCACATCCTGCACCCATCTTCTCTTTGGCCTTCCTCTTCCTCTCTTCCCAGGCATATACCTCTCCATTATTGTTCTCTCCAAACTTTCGTGACGTTTCAAGTGACCAAAATATTTCAATTTTCTTTGTTTTATCGTCTTTAATAGCCAACCTTCTTCAATATTCAACTCTTGAAGTATGGATGCATTTGTTCTTTTCTTTACCCAAGATATTCTTAGAACTCGTCTATAACATTTATATTCAAAGGCGTTTATGCGCTGTTCAGCTTGTTTAGTAAGTGTCCATGTCTCACAGGCGTATGTTGCAATGGGAAAGATGCATGCTCTTAAAAATCTAATTTTTGTAGTTCTATCTGTCCCACTCCATAATTTATTCAGCTGTTTTAGTCTTTGAAGAGCAATTGACAGTCGCCGTTTAATTTCTTTCATTGTGTCACCGTTGTTGGTAATCAATGACCAAGATATTCAAAATTTTCCACCTACCGCCAATTTTTCCCCATTAATGTATATTTCTTTCTCCATAGTAGTTTTATCTGTATGCATTATCTTTGTTTTTGCTATGTTAAGATATAAGTTGTGATTTTCACTATTCAATTGGGTTGAAGGCTATTAGGTTTTCTATGCCATTCTGTGTTGTGGATAGTAATACTGTATCATCAGCATATCGAATCTCCGGTATGTCATGACCGCCGATATTTAGGGCATCATATAGCTCCCTGTTTATATCATCTCTTACATTTCTCATTATATTTTCGGCGTACAGGTTAAACAAATAGGGTGACAGCACGCAGCCCTGACGGACTCCTTGCTTGATGTCAAACCAATCTGATGCCTCGCCATCTATTCTAACTGCTGCTTGTTGGTCTAGATAGAGCATTTTTATGAGTTGTACTACATGTGATGGAAAGCCCATATTCCTCATGATTTCCCAAAGTTTCTGATGTTGTACACAGTCAAATGCTTTTGAATAATCCACAAAACATGAGAATAGGTTTACATTAAATTCTCTGCACTTCTCTATTATTAAACGCATGTTGAATATGTGATCTTTTGTTCCTCTTCCTTGTCTAAATCCAGCTTGAACTACGTTAATCTCTTCTTCCATTTTCTTACGAAGTCTTCCCATTATGACTTTAAGTAGAATTTTACTTGCATGACTGATCAGGGCAACAGTTCTATAGTTGGTGCATAATTTCAGGTTGCCCTTTTTTGGTATTGGAATGAAGATAGTTCTCTTCCAATCTTTTGGCCATATACCATATTTCCAAATCTTTGTACATAATGCATGATATATGTGTATGCTTTCTTCTCCTCCCGCTTTAATTAGTTCAGCTGGTATCTCATCACATCCAGGTGAGTTATAATTTTTCAGGTTCTTTATAGCCCAAGCATTTTCATCTAATGACTGTTCAGGTTCTGTCTCTGCTGCCATTGGTTCATGTATCTCATTCATATCCTTACTGTCACTCATATCATACATTCCACTGCAGTACTCCCGCCATCTTTCTAGAATTTGTCTAGATTCTGTTAAGGTATTTCCCATCTTGTCACAGATAACATTCAATTTAGGTTGAACATTTCTTGTCAATAACTTCATTTCTTTGAACATTTCATAATCTCTTCCAGTCTTATGATATTGCTCTATTCTGGTACAGCAATCTTGTATATATTGATTTTTTTCCTTTCTTGTGTTCTTTCTTATTTCTCGAGTTAAAGATTTATACTTCATCCTGCTGTTATCGGATTCACCTCCTTTCTGTTTAAGTTCCCTTCGTTGTTTTATTAATTCTAATGTGTCTGATGTAATCCATGGCTTAAGTTGCTTTTTCTTGGTCGGAATTAAATCTTTGGCTGCAGTTATCAAGATATCTCTAGCTTGTACTGCCAGTTCATCAGGTGTCATTTCTTCTTGTACAGACATCAAGACCCCAAAGCGATTCCTAACTTCTACAGTGTATGCATCCGGTACTTTTTGTGAGATCAAAACGAAGTGGCCTTGGTCCTCGGATAAGCGTTTTGAGTTTTAATTTCAGATCTGCTTCTAATAACTGATGATCTGTATCACAGTCTGCACTACGTAGGGTTTTTGCAGATGTTATGCTTGATCTCCATCTTCTTTGTATTAAAATATAATCTATCTGATGTTTGGTAATATTGTCTGGAGACTTCCATGTGAAGAGTCTTCTTGGATGTTGTTTAAAAAGCGTGTTGGCTATCGTTAACTCATTTTCTGTGCAAAATTCAATTAATTTGTCACCTGCATCATTTCTATTTCCTAATCCAAATTTTCCTAAAACGTGTCTCTCATTTTCAGCTCTTCCTGCACCAACGTTTGCATTAAAATCTCCCATTATTATTGTTATATCATTATGACCAATCTTATTTAATGTGTCTTGTAGTGTGTTGTAAAAATCTTCAATTTCGTCCTCCTCTGCTGTTGAAGTAGGTGCATATATCTGTATGAAAGTTGTGTTTTTGCCTTTAAGTCTAATAGTGAGGATTCTATCACTAACTGGATTATATCCCATTAAAGATTTTGCAGTTGTCTTGTCTAAACAAAATGCCACTCCACTCTGGCCTCCGGCGTCTCTACCAGAATAAATGAAAATACTTCCATTTTCAGTTGTAAAATGCCCCTTGCCGTTCCAGCGGTGTTCACTAATTCCTAAAATTTGAATGTTTAACCTCTCAATCTCATCACACACTACTTTAAGCTTTCCCTCATACAGACTTCTCACATTCCACGTTGCTATACTCACTCTGTTTCTTAGTCTGACACAGGGGATTTCCTTGGTAACACAGTCAGGATTAACTCCGTCATCACGATTACTAGTACTGGTCCCTGTGTCACACTCTTCCCCAGTGTTATCTGATCTGCCTAGCCTGGGAGTCTCGCCACCAGATCTCTTTCTTATTATGTTTTCTTTCATGGTTGCTATGGTTTCTTGGCAAGTTTTGCAGAAGGTAGTTTGCCATTGCTTTCCTTCTGGGCAGTGACTGTATTAGTCGGTGGCCGTAGCCATTGTCTCTACTGATGAGATCATCTGCCTATCGCCGCAGAGTGCAAGACCATAACCAACAACAATCTGTCGGCTGCTCTCACACTCCATCCACCAACTGCTTCCATGGCTTCACGTAACCCTGATCGGGGGGCTAAACGGGTACTCCACCTTGCCCAAGGGTGTCCCGTAGACTAACGGAGGAAAGGAGGCGTCTTACATCTCCTTTGATAGGGGATAACCCGGCTAACCGAGAAAATTCACTGGACAGCGAAAATGTGTAATCTAGACATTTTGAGGGAGGCTAAGTCGCAAAGACAACTTATCACAAACATCAAGAAGAAGCAGTCAGCATATTTGGCCACATTGTGAGAAGGCAAAAACTGGAACATGTGACCAAAAACAAAAAAGATTAGTGGAAAGAGAGATAGAGGAAGACTGTGTGAGAAGATTCTTAACAGTTTTGAGTAACGGCACCGAAGGGAGTCAACATATGAATTGGTCCATGCTGTCAGAGATCGGAATTTGTGGACACGCATTGACGTCCACGTCAACCAGCAAGGCACTTGATGATGATTATTATTTTTCATAACGTGCACGCAACATTTTGACCGTCTTCGTCTAATTTACGAAATAATTTTATTTCATTATCTTCATCATGTGCCATGCCGATAAGCGTTGGCGGTCATGTCTCGCTATCTTAAACGATCACCAGAGTCGTGGATCAGCTTCGTATTCTTGTCTCGATCACACCATGTGACCAAGACATCTAGATATTTATTTCTCTGCCTTCCATTGGTTCTTTTCTCCTCAATCTTGCCAGTTGTCAAAACAATTATCTAGTTTATCTCTTCTCATAATGTGTCCAAATGTGGCTGTCTGCGCCTAATTTATCTAATCTGTTTACGGTTTTCATTTGCCTGTTGTAGGTTTTGCTCATTGGTTTTACTGTCTATGGCATTATTTGCATTTTCCCCAGAAACCACATTTCCACTGCCATTAAGTGATTTTCAGCTTGTCTTCTCATTGTCAATGAATAACATCCATTCAAAAGTACATATTCAATGTAGCACTTTTTTCCGTTGCAATTGACATCTTTTTATCGGTCAGTTTGTTCTCAGTCTTGCGAAAGGCCACATTCACCAAAGTAATTCTTATTTTAATCTCTTCAAGACACCCCCATTAGATGTTACTGTTCCAAGATAGCTGTAGCGGCTCTTTTGTTTAAGAATATTTTCATTTAGCCAAGCAATAAATTGTGGAGAAGTATGGTCGCCCACACACGATCATTTTCATTTGCTTCTTGAGAAACTATACCATTCATTTTTCAACCAGCTGGTGTATTCTTTGCATTTTCTACAGAAACAACTCCTCCACTGCAATTAGATGGATATAACAATTCGCTTCTTTATCCCTGTGCCAGTCTTACTCTGGATCTCACTGTGTAGCCTAGATATTGAAATTATTTCACCTGTTTAATTGTTGTTGTTGTTGTTGTTGTTGTTGTTGTTGTTGTTGTTGTTGGCTATTACAATATAAAAAGCATAGTGTAGAAATGTAATCAGACACGACAGGAAAGAGTATGCAATGAACGCTTTTAACAGAATATAATATCTCCTGTTGCAAAACAAAAAAGAAGCAGATATTTAAATGAAAGCAGACAATGAACAAATGAACCATAAATATAAGCACGCTTGATCGTCAGCCTTTCAGAAAATAATGGCAAACTACTGAACATAAAAATAAGTGATTCAAGTAAACACAAACTAACATGTAATGTGGCAGGAACTTGCTGTGGTTATGTAAAGTGTTAGGATCCTCGCATTTTCTAGGACATAATCCACGGAGTAATTGGTGGTTAGTGTTTCTCCCTCTTAGCAAACGAGGAGCGCAAGCGTCGAACCCTTCTCACACTGCGCTCATGACATTATCAGAGTAACCTCACTAACTATTATACCAAAGCGCCAGTTACTATAGGATGTATTTTTAATGATCGTGGGGTTTTTGAAAATATTGCCGTTCCAAGTTTTGTGTTCACCCTCTGTGGACTTCATGCAACATAACAGGTAAATACAAAACTGGAAACGGCAATATTTTCAAAACCCCCACAGTCATTAACCATACACCCTGCAATAGAAATGGCAATATTTTATAATTAAATAAATAATGGAAAATGAAGGAGTTCAAGGTTACAAAGAACTCAGAGAAAATATACGTAGAAGTAAAGTTACAGAATCAAAAGATATGTTAGATGAAATAACATCAAAAATAACATACACCTGAGGAATGTCATCAGACTGTGACTATATGACCGGCACATTGCCGTCTTTATAGACAATAGTTTGTAAAATGGAGTTATATCTCCCCATAGCACAAAGCCTTAGTTAAATTAAAGGCCGTGTGTTGCCCATGCAACATGATCCCTCTTTCGGCCTGCCTAGTTTACTCCAAAGGAAAGGTAATACCAATACATCGGGAACAAGACAAGCTGCAAACACTGCCGGATCAGCAAAGCGATGCTTTAACTGTCCGCTGTCGGAGCTTCGATCCTACACTAGATGCCAACCAAGGCTTAGGACCTGGTCTGCCTTGCCCTGCCATGACATTTAGTCTTTCGGTTGCATTTCCTCACACTAGGTTAAGTCTTGCACCCTCCCAATTCCGCTCCTCCACACGAAGCCGTAGGCACAATGTTGGGTGTCGTGTTTGGTGAGCGTTGTATAACATTCCTCGGTAACATAAAGCAGGTAGTATCGTCTACCGTCATTCAGTAGCTCAGTCACATCTGACTAAGACCTGATGTACCAACAGAAGTAATCCAGTCAGGCGTAGAAGCCTGCGTCCATATATAGTATGTACTCTATATAAATGATATGCAACTAATTAACTTGTCTCATTAAGTGGGAAAAAACATTGATTGTTTCTTCCTTATGGTCGTATATATGTAATGTTTATTTCATTAGCCTTTTCTAGGCATTCGTTATGTATTACTCTGGCAGTTCAAGGTATTGGGAACATTCATCCGAGAAACCATATCTGCTTTACTTCCAAGATCTTTCTCGAGCTTTCGTTCACAATCCAGTTTTCACTGCCATACAACAGACCAGGTTCTGTGTAGCATGTTGGTTCTCTAATCTGGCATTAAACGAGAATTACTTGACTTACACATAGTATGAAGATTCTATTTTGAGCTGATTTTGTCTGTCTGAAACCTTGCCGTGTCAGTGATCATTCACAGGCTACTCGTTATGATTTCCAACTTCAGCATAGTGTTTAACTTTTGACTAAAAAATAATTATGTATTAACAGATGAACCATTGCTTTTAGTTTTTGTTGCTATTAGACAGTCTCGCCAGCGAAGTTGATGTTGGTAGCAAACTGCTCTGGTAACATCATTAGTACAGTGGGACGCAGGTTAGATGCCTGGGCTCGTCGCTAGCCACAGTGAGGGAAAGACTGGCCACCTATTCCTCCGTGCTCTCAGGCCTACAAAATGCGATGGCGCTGTACACGCCACATATCCGCAGCAGGAAACTATTACAAGCCAAATGATGTATTATTTATATTAACAGACAGAGCAAGCGGACCCGAACGATTCGTGCTGGAACAGATACAAGGCAAAGATCTGGACATTTCTTCAAGACCCGGGATCTTCTAAAAAAGCCAAGGTAGGGACATTCTAAGCCTATTGAGTGTTTCCATTAACAGCAGTGCTTAATCATTGGTTTTAACATGATCTCTTACAGCCCAATTGGCTGCAGCTTTGTGTCTACAGTCCCGGACGCCCAAGGTAGAGGCCATAGACGAAGACCAAGATTCGTGTTCGTCGATTCTTTATCATCGATACCCTAAACAAACCTTCTAATATTAAATCGGTAGTGTTGTATGGATAAGAAACACGGAAAACGACTAAAACGATTAAAAACAAACAACGAACATTGATTAATTGGTTGTCGTTGTATAAGAAAGAGACAAACAGCTTTCTTTGATCACGTGATGAGAAGAGAGACATTAGAGAACATCGTGACAACTGGAAAGATCGAGGGGGAAGAGAGGCAGAGACAGACCAAGAAAAATGATGCTGGATGGCTTGAGACGGTGGCATGAAGGAACATCGTCAGCAGAGTTGATCCAGAACACCACAGACCGAGATCTGTGGAGAGTCATGAACGCCTACGCCAGCTGACATGGCACTCGATGATGATGATGATGATGATGATGATGATGATGTTGTTGTTGTCTTTCACTTATGCGGTTAGGCGTCGTGGGGAGGTGTAATTGAAGTGATATGCGCCAGTCTTTCAGTTTTCTCAATGACTCATGAGCAATATTTTTTATGATCAAGTAAAATCCCCACTTCCTTTCCTACTTAATCCTTGTATACTTGCATTAATTGGTGCCTGCGAAAAATGGAACTAAAATGGTATCACACATGCAGATCTCATGGAGAGAACTAAACAAATATCAGTGAACTAATAGGCGAGAAAGAACTATGGACCTAGATATAACATGCACTTAGAAGACAAGAGAAGCGTATAACTAGGAAGGCTGGATTTCGCAGGGAAAGAGAAATAGTGTAAACCCCCAACACATGGAGAAAAGAAGTAGAGACATAAGTAAACAATATGGTTAGGACTATGAAGAAGCGGCATGAGATAGCTTAGAATAGAAGGGGATGGAGTGAGTTGGCTGAGGGATTATGTCCCAATAGGATATATAGGGCGAATTAAGAAGACAACTACTGCTGAAACTTGTGATATTACTACGAGGGTAAGTTAATAAGGACTTGCTCCCTGGCTAAGGGATTGCGAACGCGGTTTGTGAGCCCGTATACCCGGATTCGAAACACAGCGGTGCTGTTTTTTTCGAAAACGGTATAGGTGCCGGTTGTTCAGAAAGCAATGGCAAACTTTTTAAACATTATTTTATCCGCATATCCTTTACAGGACATCGCTGTCAACAGCAGCATCTTTCAGCTGTCCTGTTGATTTCTTGGCAATATTACGCTCAGTAGTTTGCCATTGCTTTCTGAGCGGCCGGCTCAGTTATCCCGCAAGTCACCAGCGGAAGTCGAACCGCTCCCAGCTCTCGCCCGCTACGAGACTCTGCGTGATAAATGGGATTACGGAGAAAGTGTTGTAACCCCTCGGCCAGAGAGCCCGGCAATGACAAAATACTGAAAGTAAAATTTGCCCAGGAATCACGAACAGCGAAAATGCTGGGGTTGACTGCTATGTCCTCTGAAGGACATGCAACTAATTTTTTTTTTTTTTAAAGTTAATAAGTAAGTGACAAATGGCTGTAGAAAAATAACTGCATATGATAACAACTTGAAACCAGTTTATTTTTATACATACATTGTCACTTTATTTCTCAACATAATTTCCACCAACATTGATGCACTTATCCCATCGTTTTATCTGTCCTCCCAAACCGGCTGCATAGAACTGCGTGCCATGTTTTCATTTACGGGCCATTCCACAGAACTGTGTGACTTACTTATTGACTCGCCCTTGTAACATTTTTCTACCCAGCTATGCACCGCTTTACGGGACAAACATTTGTCAGCATAAACACTGCCAGCTCACCTTGGCGGGAGACATTTCGCGAATGACGCAGGAAGTTGAATGTGACGTGAAAACGTGGTTTAGAAAACAGAGCAAGCAGTTCTGTGCAGCTGGTTTGGGAGGACAGATAAAACGATGGGATAAGTGCATCAATGTTGGTGGAAATTATGTTATTTAAATATAATAAATAAATAAAATGTAAAAATAAAATATAAACATATTTAAATGGAAACTATTAAGCCAAGATTAAGCATGTGCCGCAGGCATTTTTTTTTTTAATGTTGATCTTCAAATGTGCCTGAGGGGAAGATGTTTCTCGGTCAGCAATTGGTTGATGTCTTCTGAATTTTCATCAAACCAGTCTTTGTGCTTTGGAGGGGATGGGGGGGGGGGGGGGGGGGGGGAGGGGAGGGGGGAGACCCAGGATTACCATAGCAGTGTTGTAAATTATGTCCTTTAGGGCTCTCCACTCTGTTTCTGTATCCTGTTTAGCTGCAGCATTGGGCTTGAGGCGGTCTTCCAGCATATTTTCAAACGACAGCTGCATTTTCTTGCTGTTTAGGAGGGAGACATTTAGTTTTTTTTTTTTTTTTTTTTGCATTTTTCACCCCATGAGGACGCCGTGGTGGTTTGATGTGAATGTTTATTTTCGAGATAATGAGACGATGGTCTGTCCAACATTCAGCACCACACATGGATTTTGTCACCCGAACGTCTTGTCTGTCACTCCTCCTGACGATGACATAGTCAATGAGGTGCCAGTGTTTCGATCGAGGGTGCATCCACGATGTCCTGTTTCTCATGGGAAGACGGAAAATTGTGTTAGTAATCAGGAGATCGTGTTCGGCACATGTTTGACGAAGGAGGAGTCCATTGCTGTTACAATTTCCGACTCCGTGCTTTCAAATAATGCAACTCCAAGAGGTGGTGTCCGTGCCTACTCTGGCATTAAAATCCCCAAGGAGTATAAGTTTATCTCCTTTGGGAACAGATGTTAATACATTGTGCAGGTCCTCATAGAACTTGTTCTTGACATCATCTTCACTGGTCATAGTTGGTGCGTAGACACTCACAATGGTTGCATGCTTCCTTCCATTCAGCAGGGGCAATTTAATGGTCAGGAAAATGGTCAGAAAACAGGTACAGTGTTTACCACGATGCATGTTCGGATATGAATCGATTATAAATTATTTAAGAGTGCTGATTGTGAGATATTGGTTTCAACCCCTACACCAGTCAGCGGGACTTAAATGTTGACTTCTCGTCACATACAAATACGACGAATCACAGGCCATTTCGCAAGTATTAAAGAAGACAATCGAAGCATTTGAACGTAAATATTACAGAAACATTCATAGAATATCATGGATCGAGCGGAAATAAACACTGACATTCTACAAGATACGAACAGCGAAGTAAATTCGCCTATAAACAGCAGCATAACTCTGAAATTGAAACGCTTTCACAAAATTAAACGTCCAGTTGTTTAGCAAGAAAAAACGGTAATAGAAGAAATAGTTCATGGCGCACGTGTTCATGACTCTACACAGACTTCTATCCTTTGTGTTCTGGATCAACTCTGCTGATGATATTCCTCCATGCCACCTACTCAGTCCATCCAGCATCATTTCTCACGGTCTGATTCTGCCTGTTTCCCTACTGATTGTATCGGTTGATATTCCCCAATACCTCTCTTCCCATCATATGACCAAAGAATGCTGTTTGTTTCTTTCTTATTATTGTATATAGTTTTCTAATGTCATTAGCCTCTTCCATGCAATTGTTGTTAGTTACTCTGGCAGTGCTAGGTATTCGCAACATTCGTCTTAGGACCACATCCTGTGGCAATGGACATTATTGGCAAATCATTTATGAGGAAGGGAAACTGCCAAAGATGTTTGGTTGATTGATTCGTATCTTTAAAATAAGTATACGTTTGAAGATAAATGGCTGTTTGATCAGTATTTTCAACAATAAGTATATATTTGTAGATGCTTTGTTGATTGACTAGTAGCTTCTACAAGTACATACTTTTAGATGCTTGGATAATTGATTATTATTTTCACCAATAAGTATATATTTGTAGATGCTTAAGTGACTGATTAGTATCGTCAAAAATAAGTATATATATGTAGATACTTTGTTTATTGATTAGTATATTCAACAATAAGTATACATATATTGATGCTTGGATCATTGATTAGTATGTTTAACAATAAGTATATATTTGTAGATGCTTTGTTTATTGATTAGTATCTCCAACAATTAGTATACTTTTGTAGATAGCGAGCTGGTTGATTAGTATTTTCAACAATGAGTATATATTTTTAGATGCTTAGTTGATTAATTAGTATCTTCAACAATAAGTATACTGCTGTAGATAGCGAGCTGGTTGATTAGTATTTTCAACAATGAGTATATATTTTTAGATGCTTGGTTGATTAATTAGTATCTTCAACAATAAGTATACTGCTGTAGATAGTTGGCTGGTTGATTAGTATCTTTAACAATAAGTATATATTTGTAAATGCTTGGTTAATTGATTAGTATCTTCCACAATAAGTAAATTTTTGTAGATGGCTGGCTGATTGATTAGCATCATCAACAATAAGTATTCAATTTGTAGGTTCTTGGCTGATGATTAGCATCAACAGTGAGCAAACTTTTGTGAATGCTTGATTGGTTAATGATGCATCTTCAATAGTGGTAGACAGTTGTACGAATGCTTAACTGATTAGTTTCTAAGCTCATAGAAGACTTCCACGGCAAGTATACATTTGTAGATGGTTGACTGGGTAGATTTGTAACCCTCTAATGGACTGTCAGTTAAAGTCTGACTCCTGGACTTTGATGTTGCAACCTTGAAAACAGATTTGCATCGGTCGCAATTTTAGGTGTAGAGACTTTCCCGAACTGACACGTAAGTACATCTGCCATGACGACAGTGTTGGTTAACCAGATCTTTGATTAGCACAGAACTACGAGTAGTGCTTCAGTGCGATATTGAACTCGGATACAATCATAAGGTCTTCACTCTCCCATAGTATTCCTTCTATGAAGGCAGTTTTGCAGAGTTATGTGTCTCCATTCCTAACTAAAAGAATCAGTTGGGTGTGCAAGACAGGTACTGAAACTTCACTTTTGGAGAGTTGGATATTGGGATTAACCAGATCATGATTAGCTCAACACAACAGGAAGTGCTCCATTGCGTTTTTGCACTCGGATACAATCATTAGGTCTTTAGTCTCCTTCCACGGATCATCATCATCATGTGCCATGCCAATAAGAGTGGGCGGCTATGTTTCGCCATCTCACGCAGTCACATAGTCATGAAACAGCTCAGTGTTCTTGTCTCGATCATACTATTTGGCCAGGCCACTTAGGTATTTACTTTTCCTGCCTTCCCCTTGCTCTCTTCCCCTCGATCTTGCCAGTTGTCACCAAGTTCTCCAATGTATTTCTTCTCATAACGCGGCCACAAATTGATCACACAAGAAGAATTCCAAAACTGGTATGCGCTGTAGCATAGAAGAAGTCCAGATTAAGGTACGCGTGTCTTACGCATGATGTAAATATTCTCTTACGATAGTCTCATGTCAGTTACTGCCATTGAGATGTAAACTCTTGGCAGTTCTATGCAGGCTACGAAATAGGATTGTGGAGGGCCAGTTTCTTCCTCATCGTTTTTCCTTCCCAAAATAGTTTCCTAGAAAATTAAGAATATTCAATGATTCCCGTTTTAGTGTGCACAACGTGTTTAACGTTCCTTTTTGTTTATTGCCCTTATCGGGGAGGATTAGTTTTCCAATTCACAATCTCTTGGTTCGGGAGGATGGAAGCATTTCCTTGTTTTCCGAAACTCCATAACGCCAACACCATGAATCGAGTCAGGTCTTCGCAAGTTTGGGGCGGAAGTCATGGTACCTCTGTGCCATTTCGCCGAGCTGTTGTTATAACTATGGTATTAATAAGGAAGGTTCGAACCCAGAACACTACTTCTTCTTCTGCTGCTAGCGTTATCTATCAGTGGAGTATAGGCCCTCAGCCGAAAACAAACTCCCTTTGCGCAGACTTGTTAATGACTGATTGACTTGTGCAGCTACAGCTTTCTACAGGCAGTCTCAAGCCAACCGTCTTTAATCGCCTCTTACGACACTCTTGGAAGGTTACACTGTGACTATTCTTTACTTCCCTTATGGGCTCACGTAACAAAAGCGCGGCAACTGTATATGATGAAAGACACAAATCCGCCTAATCATCATCGGGCCCTGAAACTAGAAATTCTGTGTTGGTTGGCAACACTGTGAAAGCTCCTTTAGCGAGTTGTGGCAGGGCTCTTTGCTTGGTAAGGAGTAAACACAACACTTTGTAAATATGCACACAGCTGCTGGCTTCTGAGGCGGAGAGATGGATTATTTGAGAATGTCTTTGAGCGCAGACTATTTCAGTTTGCTATCTATCTCCAGGTGGTGTGAGATGCGGGGGTGGATGGATGTGTGGAAGGATAGATGGATGGATGGATGGATGGATGGATGAATGGATAGGTATATAGGTAGGATGGATGGACAGATGGATAGATTGAATGATGAACGGATGATGGATGGATAAGTAGGTAGGCAGATAGATGGATGCGTGGATGGATACATGGAAATCTAGTGAGGTAGGTAGGCAGGTAGGAAGGCAGGTAGATGAATAGCTCGATGGATAAATGGTTAGGAATTTTGGAAGGTAGGTAAGTAGGCAGACAGATAGGTAGATAGACAGGTAGGTAGGTACGTAGGTGGGTAGGTAGGTAGGCAGTCAGGCAGGCAGGTAGGCAGGTAGGTAGGTCGGTAGGTTGGTAGGTAGGAAACAGACAGACAGACAGACAGACAGACAGACAGACAGACAGACAGACAGACATGAAGCAGACAGACATACACAATGACAGACAGACAGACAGACAGACAGACAGACAGACATGAAACAGACAGACATGAAGCAGACAGACAGACAGACAGACAGACAGACAGACAGACAGACAGACAGACAGACAGACAGACAGACAGGCAGGCAGGCAGGCAGGCAGACAGACACGACAGACAGACAGACAGACAGACACAATTTATTCACAACTGAAATTCTCAAAGTTGAAAACGTCAGTGATTTACTATGATACACAGTGACACATTGATCATATATGTGTGTTTGGGTGAAAGTCTCATTTAAGAAACTAAAATACTTTAAACTTCTTCTAAACATTGTCCACAGGCATACGCTTGGGTATCCATCATCTTCGTCTTCGTGTCCATCTTTTCCTTCTGCGCCGAGACACACCCGCTGTTCAAAGTCAAGGCCAGGGACATGACACACTTTGCTTCCTTCTACGAATTCTTCAACGTGCAGTCCATTCCTTGGTCGCAGGTAATCCACGCAGTTAAGCACAACACATCAGAGATGCTGGCCCACCCTCGACAGGATGCTTTTCCTTCTGGTGCCAACTCCTCGAAAGCAAACGCAACCAAACCAAGAGCTGTTAGTATCTCAAAAAGGTCCCTAGGTAAACACGCTTGTGAAACCAGAGCAAGCTTTGAAGGCAATAAAAACAAAGATATCAACGACAGCGACTGGGGCAACAGGGATTTACCGCACCCGACCTTAATTGTCATGGATGCTATTTGTCTTATCTTCTTCACATTAGAATATTTAACTCGATTTATCTGCACGCCTAGTAAATTAAACTTTTTACGCGCTTTACAAAATATTCGTAGATTTTCTAGCGTTTGCTCCGGATTATGTGGAGTTGTTGTTTTTGATAATAGATCCTAGCCAGAAAGAAGGAGTAGCAATAATGGAAATGCTGTTTATACTTCGTATTCTTCGACTTTTCAGGATTTTTCGACTTATCCGACACGTTCCTGGCTTGTGGATTTTATTGTACACATTGAAGGCAAGTTTTAATGAGCTCATGTTAATGTGTGTGTTTTTGTTGATAGGAATGGTTGTATTCGCGACTTTAGTTCACTTTGTCGAGCCAGATGGAACGTTTAATAACATTCCTGTGGGATTCTGGTGGAGCGTCGTTACCATGACAACTGTCGGCTATGGTGATATGTACCCGCAGTCAGCGGCAGGGTATGTCATCGGGTCCTGCTGTGCCGTGGCCGGGTTGCTCATGATAGCTTTCACAGTTCCAATTATCGTCAGTAATTTTGTACTTTACTACACACACGTCCAGTATGGCTTAGCCCGCAGAGACAGGGAAGTGGAAAGAGTAAAAGAAGATGACGAAATAGAAATTTTCAAATGCAAACATCAGAATGATGTAGAGAAAATAGGTTCATTAATTTCACTGATGTCAAGGAAAAAGTCGCAAAGGACATCAACACCAACTACAACAACAAAAAACGGAAAGTCGTACACGCCAGTCAGCACTAAATCAGACGCTGAAAATGCAGCAGCTACATCAAGAGACTCCATAGAAAAGGACCCCTGTGAGCACACAACGATCATAGAACTCGGGGAGAAGATTGTCTAGGTTTTCACTGTTCGAGATTGTATAGGTTTTCACTGTTCGAGATTGTCTAGCTTTCCAACATTTCATCCTGTGTATTCTAAGGGAAGTAATTTCGGAGTTACCACGTAGAATGTGTTGTCCAAACGACACCACCATATAGAATATTGTTAGCATACAGAGAAAAGACTGTTTATCTTACGAAATAATTGGGAAGTTACCATCAGGAATATTCTATCCGTGAGCTTTTACCATATAGAAGTGGGAAGTTAGCAACTGGAATGTTCTATCCATGAGCTGTTACTACGTAGAACTTTATGTCTTAACGACGTCACCATGACAAATAATCGTCTATTGGATGCCATTAAGAAATGACTTCTAGGTTGTTCTGTCTTTGGGAAATGACACTCTAGAGTGTTGAAATATATATATATAGAAGTCTCAATCTGCCAAACTCCACTACCTAAATTTTCTATTAAAATAAAACAACCGTCACCATTTTAAATGGCATATTCATGGCGTCACCATCTTGAACAATCTATCCTTGGATCAACACCATCTAGAATGCTACGTCCTTAAGAAATATATTCACACTTAATAATCGCACTGATAAAAGCAAAGTCAGAAAGCACAGTGCAGGTTACCCACCGATTGATATTTCTGTGAATTACGTCCTTGAAATACCAACTTCGCCGTGTGTATGATTGTCTTTACCGCATTGGAAATGATATCTTTTGCCAATACGCCATGTTTAAATTTAGGAGTCTGCGATTCGCACCAAGGGATATAATCCAACCACTACAAATCGAGCTGATGTGCAGGTGATACATGTTCAGTATATCTCCAACATTCTGTATTATAGAAGATGTTTTACTTGACTTTTATCTAAGATGTTAGCCTGCACAGTATTTATTATTCTTATTCTTATTATTATTTTACAATTTGCGAATGTAGTTTCACACAGTCAACGTTTGTAATTAAAGAATAACAGATTAAATGGTTTGGTCATCTCACAAGAATGTCCTGGTACCATCTGCCACAAAGAGCCACATAAAAGAAATATAATGAATACGGGTCAAGGGAAAACACTTGTGAAAGATGGAGTGATGGTATTTAGAACAACCTTAGCTAAATGAATACCAGTTTACAAAGGGCATTATAAAGAACACATACAACATCATGACATCTCCCACTAACAGTTCACTGGGGTAAATGGAGGAGGCGAAGAAAAAAAAGAAGAACGCTTGTGTACAGACAATGTCTGGGGTAAATGGAGGAGGTGAAGAAAAAGAAGAAGAATGCTTGTGTATAGACAATGTCTGGGGTAAATGGAGGAGGCGAAGAAAAAGAAGAAGAATGCTTGTGTATAGACAATGTCTGGGGTAAATGGAGGAGGCGAAGAAAAAGAAGAAGAATGCTTGTGTATAGACAATGTCTGGGGTAAATGGAGGAGGCGAAGAAAAAGAAGAAGAATGCTTGTGCATAGACAATGTCTGGGGTAAATGGAGGAGGCGAAGAAAAAGAAAAAGAATGCTTGTGTATAGACAATGTCTGGGGTAAATGGAGGAGGCGAAGAAAAAGAAGAAGAATGCTTGTGTATAGACAATGTCTGGGGTAAATGGAGGAGGCGAAGAAAAAGAAGAAGAATGCTTGTGTATAGACAATGTCTGGGGTAAATGGAGGAGGCGAAGAAAAAGAAGAAGAATGCTTGTGTATAGACAATGTCTGGGGTAAATGGAGGAGGCGAAGAAAAAGAAGAAGAATGCTTGTGTATAGACAATGTCTGGGGTAAATGGAAGAGGCGAAGAAAAAGAAGAAGAATGCTTGTGTATAGACAATGTCTGGGGTAAATGGAGGAGGCGAAGAAAAAGAAGAAGAATGCTTGTGTATAGACAATGTCTGGGGTAAATGGAGGAGGCGAAGAAAAAGAAAAAGAAGCTTGTGTATAAACAATGTGGCTATACGGTCACATCATGCTACATACCAGTCTACTGATAACAAAGCTCGGGGATTACATTGTTGGGGGAAGGAGCCAATGTGCCTACATTATATAAATGCTTAGACAACATCGAGATAACTGCAACACACAATCTAGGAGTGTCTGCCACTAAGGTTCACGGCAGAAATGGCCGGAGATTGAATACCACCAAACGTTACAGTGAAGATAGAACAGGATAATGATGCCGATGATAATTTTGATGATGATAGTGATGAGGTAGAGGGTAATTATGACGATGATGATTACAATAATGATAATGATGATGATGGTGGTGATGACGACGACGACGATGATGATGATGATAATGCTGATGATACGGTGATGACGACTATGATGATTATGATGATAATGATGATGATGATGATTTTAGTAAATTTGGCGACGATGATAACGGTGATAATTACGAAGATGACTAGCATGCTGATAATAAACAAGATCATGATGATGATGATTATGATCTTTATGATGACGATAATGATGATGATTATGATTATAATGATGATGATATTGATAATGACGATGAAAACAATGACAGAAGCTGGATAAGAAAGAGTAAAAATGAATAGCTAAAACAAAACTTAAAGGTTGGGAAGTTAATACTTGTGACTCATATTCCCACGTATTCATGACGAAACCATTTCTACTACACATTTTTTTCTGTGTTGTCATAGTTGTACATATACATTTATCCCTTTTATGCCTAGCTACAAAAATATCCCTTTCAAGCCTAGCTACAGAAATATCTCTTTTATGCCTAGCTACAAAAATATCCCTTTCAAGCCTAGCTACAGAAATATCACTTTTATGCCTAACTACAAAAACATAATCTTTAAACATTTAAAAAAAACATAGCTACAAAAATATCCGTTTTATGCCTAGCTACAAAAATATCCCTTTTAAGCCTCGCTACAAAAATATCCATGTTATGTCTAGCTACAAACATATCCATTTTATGCTAAGCTACGGAAATATATCTTGTATGCCTAACTACAAAAATATCCCTTTCATGCCTCGCTACAAAAATTAGTCAAAGAAACTGACAACAAAATAGAAATTTATCAAGAAATTCAACAGGGTATTATTAGACACAGTTGTTCATAAATAAACATATATGTATTGTTTGGCGCTTGTTTAAGTAGAAGAAAGAAATAGAGACTAGGACGCCAAACAAATCATGTTTATTACATTTTTAACTATCGTAGTGGCCTCAAAAGGTTCCCCAATTGACATTTCTGTGTCCAAAATATTGTGTACAATCACATGAGCGTACAAGATAAACCAGTAATATCAGGTACATGGATATACTGTAAACAACCTACATTATGCTAATGGTCGCTGAAAGTGAAACGCAGCTCCAAGAAATGGTAGATGCAATTGCAACAGAAAGCCATAACAAAGGACTTAGTCAGAATAATAGAAATACAGAAGTAGTTTTTATTACAAAGAAACATTGTGCAAACATAAGGAGAATGGAACCAATCTGAAACAAATCACTGTATTTAGATAGATGGGGTCTTTAAAAACTGCATTAATAACATTAGATATGCGGATAATACAGGATTGATTGCAGACAATGAGTAGGATCTGCAACATTTAGTAGATGGACTTGCTGCACACATTGAACAGCAAGGGTTAGAATTACATTGTAAGAAGACACAGATTATGGTCGTCTCTAAAAAGACGGAAACGCCTCAATGTAATATACGAGGATGAGTCAATAAGTAAGTCACACATTTATGTGGGATGGCAGGTAAATGTAGGTGGTGTTTTCTACAGGTGTCATTAGGTGACAGCAGCATCGAACTTTATATTACCGTTCTTCGGGTGGCGCTATGTGTCTCATGTGCATGCGCAGCGCATAAACAAAATGGCGACTGTACTTCAATCAATCAATCATGTGCCATGCCGGAAAGCGTGGGCGGTCATGATTCGCCATTTCACTCGATCACCAGAGTCGTGGATCAGCTCAGTGTTCCTGTCTCGTCCATGCCATGTGGCCAAGCCATCCAGGTATTTTCCTCTCGGTCTTCCTCTTGGTCTGTTCCCTTCGATCTTGCCAGCTGTCACTAAGTTCTCCAGTCCATTTCTTCTCATAACATGTCCAAAAAATTTTGACTGTCTACGTCTAATTTCTCTAATCAATCTACGATTTTCATTTGTCTCTTGTAGTACTTGGTCATTGGTTTTTCTATCTGTCCATGGTATTCTTTGCATTTTCCTCAGAAACCACATTTCTGCAGCCATCAGATGTTTTTCAGCTTGACTGCACATTGTCCAAGTTTCACATCCATACAAAAGAACAGGCTCTATGTATCCCCTCAACACTCTTTTTCTCGTTTCAATTGACATCTTTTTATTGGTTAGAATGTTTTTCATCTTGCGAAAGGCTACTTTCGCAATGGCGATTCTTGTTCTAATCGCTTCAAGGCATCTGCCATCAGATGTTATGACTGTTCCGAGATAATTGAAACCGATTCACTTGTTGAAGAATATTCCCATTTACTTGTATATTACATTGTGTACTTCGTGTCTTCCTTGTGACGACCATAAACCTGTGTCTTCCTACAATTTAATCCAACCCCAGCTGCTCACTGTGTACAACCACAGCGTCTACTAATTGTTCAGATCCTGTTCATTGTCTGCAATCAATACTGTATCATCTGCATATTAATGTTATTTATGTTTCGTCCTCCAATGCTGATTCCATTTAGGTCTTCTACATTTCTGAAAATATTTTCACTGTATAGGGAAAAAAGATCTGGAGACATTACACAATCCCTGCCTAACACCTCTCTTAATAGGTTGGTATTGTCCTACTTCATTATCAATTCTTATGCAGCTTTGTTGTTTCCAATATATGTTTTTTATAAGTCTAATGTCTTTCCCATCAATTTGTAGATCTGCAAGCATATCCACAATGTTGACATGTCTAACTCTATCAAAAGCCTTTGTGTAGTCAATAAAGCAAAGATGTATAGCCTTGTTTACTTCTAAAGCACGTTCAATAACTGTTCGCAGCATTTACACAGCATTTACTGTACCCTTTCCTGTCTGTACTTACGGAGTGTACAACCAAAGAGCAACGTGCTGGTTGTAGCGTTTGCTGTAGGCAAAAGGACTGCCTGCAAAAGAAATTCATAAGGAAATGCTTCCTATCTATGCTGACTACCAGTCCACATCAAAGCGTGCTTCAGTGCTATGGAAACATCCTTCTTCGCCTTCTGTCCAAAAATTCAAGGTTACGCCATCAGCAGGGAAGGTTAAGCTGACAGTCTTCTGGGATTGGCAAGGAGTGCTTTTAACCAATTTCAAGAAGACAGGTGACAATGTGAATTCTTAATCGTACTGTGAAGTTCTATAAATGCTTCATGATGCAGTTCGAACAAAACGTCCAGGACTGCTGACTAGAGGCCTGTTGCTTCTTCATCACAATGCCAGACCACACACGGCTCGATTAACTCAGGAAAAAATTAACCAACTAAGGTGGGAAGTTCTGAAACATCCACCTTACAGCCCCGATATAGCCCCTAGCGATTTCCACCTTTGTGGTCCACTGAAAACCCACCTTGGCGGGAGACATTTCGCGAATGATGCGGAAGTTGAATGTGAAATGAAAACATGGTTTAGAAAACAGAGCACGCAGTTCTATGCAGCCGATTTGGGAGGACTGATAAAACGATGGGATAAGTGCATTAATGTTGGTGGAAATTATGTTGAGAAATAAAGGGACAATGTATGTATAACAATAAGCTGGTTTCAAGTCGTTATCATATTTAATTATTTTTCTACAGCCATTTATGACTTATTGACTTCCCCTCGTACAAGTAAATGAAAATATTCCTAAACAAATGAATCGGTACAATTATCTCGGAACAGTTATAACATCTGTTGGTAGATGCATTGAAGCAATATGGAAAAGATACTGACCAATAAAAGTATGTCATGTTCAAAGAGAGAAAGAGTGTTGAAGTGCTACATAGAACCTGCACTTTTTTATGGATGCGAAGTGTGGACAATGAGCAGACAAGCTGAAAAAAACATCTGATGGTTGTGCAAATGTGGTTTCTGAGAAAAATGCAAAGAATACCATGGACAAACAGAAAAAACCAATGACCAAGTCCCACAAATAATAAATACAAACCGTAAACGGATTAGATAAATCAGGCAGTTGCAATTTTATGGACACATTATAAGAAGAAATAAATTGGAGAACTTGGTGACAACTGGCAAGATTGTGGGGAAAATGAACAAGGGGAAGGCAGATAAGTAAACACCTGGATGGCTTGGTCACGTGGTATGGTCGAGACAGGAACACAGAGCTGATCCACGACTCTGGTGATCGAGTGAGATGGCGAAACATGACCGCCCACGCTTATGGGCATGGCACACAATGGTGATAATAACAGAAGATGGAAGATTGAGGAAGTTAAATGTAGAATAACCGAAGCAAAGGCAGCATTTCACAAGATGAAGATTAATCTATGCAATGTATCCTTGTCAATCAAGGTGACCAAGAGAGATCTTAAGAGCTACATCGAGTCAACCCTCCTGCACGGAAGTGAATCATGGACAATGAGCAGATTAGTGAGCAATTTTATAGAAGAATGTTGAGAACACCATGGACAGATAAAAAGCGTAATAAATATATATTGAAAGAAGTTAACTCACAGAGAGAACTGGTTGCTCGCATCAGTAGAAGACAATCCACATAATAAGGACACATTACAAGATGGGAGAAGCTGTAGTTGGTCGTAACAACGGGAACTTTGAAGGGAAAGGAAATCGAGGGAAGACTATGACAGAAGGTATTGGACAGTCTGACATTATGGCATAGTGGAATATCTGTATCAGAAATGATTGACAGCACGTGAGACAGCAAGCTGTGTAAGGATATGATGTCTAGAAAAGACTATAAAAAGACGAAATTGACAGTTTTTTTTTTTTTCGATAGCTCGCTTTGAACTCAAGCGTAGTCCATACATACGCTACTATTTCTAGTACACTAGACTGATTTTTGCATGTGGGTTTGCTGTCCCTATTACCAGTGTCCTTCGCCATCAAACGAACCCACTCCATCTACTGAGGTAGGTGTAATTAACGTCCCCAAGTCAAGAACGGATGTCAACGTTTTAGTCTAACTGACCTGTAGGGGTTAAAACAGCTACCTCGGCATCAGCTTAAACACACACACACACACACACACACACACACACACACACACAAAAGATAAAAATTAAAAAAAAACATAAAGAAACAGTGTAGAATGTACTTCAGGGAGGAGTTGAGGTCACACATACAACAAGAGATACAATATTACCTTTGAGAGAACATCTTCAAGAGATGGTTTGGAAGAAGATGGCTGGTTGCATTGTAAAGATGTTAGGCAGAAGATGATTAAAACCTACTAGAGCTGGCGTTTTGTGTAGAGATGGCACTGGGTTTTTATGACAATTTGAATCTTGACAAATTTTACTGTTGCACTAGAACTAGCTTGACCCTAATCACACACATTTACCAACTTACACGAATCATCAGATTCAATTTCTATGTCATTATTATTATAATCACACTACGAATCAATTTCATCGTCTTCTATATCATAGAGCACTAGTTCAATAGTTTGTTCCAATGTTTACCTCTTAGAAAAGCAATTTCATATACTTCCAGTATATCTTGTTCAATGTGAAAACAACAAACAAATGTCTAACCATTTGTAATTTTCCAACACCGCCATTTGCATTTACCTTAACTGTACCTCCAGTTAACTGTACTTCAGGATCTTGCCAGTATTCGCATTTATGAAATACCCCTGCACCTCAGTCATGGGTTTATACACGATACATCTGTGCCAAAGGGTCAGCTCATTCTTTACAATGGTAATTATTCCCACAAAGTATGTGTTGTAGAGAGTTTCATACGAACTTTTTGTGAGAGTCTTGGTAAACATTGTACAGTGGTTCACAGTAAATCAGACGTAAGCGGTCTTAATAAATGCAATATAGAAGACCGAAGCTGTGTTATTCCTGGCATGATGACGGCCTATTAAAGATAGACATCAAAGGCAAGATTCTTGTCACCAGAGACAGCGGTTTGGCAAAAACTTCTTCATTAGTGGGGAAATCAGAGTATTGCCACTGCATGAAGCTTAAATAGATACATGCAGAAATATTCTGTCAGTATGCGATATTTATTCTGCGGTTCCTGATCATGAATAATTAGTTAATTAGTTCGTTGGTTGATTAGTTGATTCGTTGGTTAGTTAGTTAAGTATATTGTTAGTTAGATAGATATATTTAGTAAGTTAGTTAGATAGTTAGTTAAATAGTTAATTAGTTAATGTGAGTGAGTGAGTGAGTTAATTAGCTAGTTAGATAGTTAATTAGTTAGTTAATCAGTTGGTTTGTTGGTTGTTTGGTTAGTTAGTTATTTAGTTAGTTGGTTGGTTATTTGAATGACTGCTTGGTTTGTTACATAGCTAGTTAGATGTCTGGTTGGTTGATTGGTTAGTTATTTAGCTAACTATTTAATTAGTTAATTAGTTTGGAAACAATATTTTACTTTAGTGAATTTGAATAACGAAGAGACGAACAATAGATTGCGCGATTTATTGAGTCGCATAGTTTGCTGCATCTCATCAGGTACACAATGCAGAAATCACACAACATAAATTAAAGTAATGAAATATATACTTCAAGCTGAAATATACAGATATTAGCACAGTAATTGCAAATGTCTACCACGGTAATTTTAAACTGACTATCATGTAATTCTGTTCGCATAACAGTGGCTTATGCAGATTAATAGTGATCGCTTCTGCCACCTTTAAAATGCAACTACTTTGTGTGTTAAACAACATGCGACACGCATAGTCCATAAACAAACACGTGACTAGTTTCCAAAATCTGCCGTCCAATCGATGACGTAGACGGTTTGTGGTGTGTCGGCTTGACCAGGTTCCCATCGTCTTTATGTATTATTATGTCAATTCAATTGGGTATGTGTTCGACCATCCTGCCTCTCTGTTCTGCTGATGTAGGTAGAATAGCATCTGCATGTAAATTGATAAATACAGTTGGATTTGCCGTACAGAAAGGACAGGACGTTTTTACTGCTGGGGTGGGCATAAATGTGGTTCTGTACCTAATAAGTGGAGTTGCAGCATCCCCTCGAAAGGTTTATTTTTCTCGCATATCCTTTACAGGATATCGCTGTCAACACCAGCATTTTACCGCTGTTGTTGATTTCTTGGCAAGATTACGCTCAGTAGTTTGTCATTGCATTTCTGAGCGGACCGGCTCACTTATCCCTAAGTGACCAACGCGGCGAGAACCGCTACAAATTCTCGCGCTGCTGCGTTACCTCACGTGGTTAAACGGGATTACGGAGAAAGTCACAAATCCCTAGGCCAAGGGAGGCGGCCCTCGAAAGATTAGCTGGATAAATACGTTTAGCATAGGTACTGTAGTTTCGTCTGGTTTTAGTTTGGGCTGTTGGAAGAGGCGCTTTATAAATCCGGTGCAGCACCCATTCGGGTGTAAGACATTATTCAGAGCTTCAAAGTCCTCTATCAGTGTGTCCTAGGTGCATATCTTCCTGGTACGTTAAACAGGGTTCGCACTAAGCCAAGCTTGTGCTTGGCGGGTGCGAAGCTGTGGACATTTAAGTATTCGCCATTCCACGTTATTTTTTTGGCAGTACACTGAGCTTTGAATTGTGCCGTCTGCTCTACATTTCATTTTTTTTTTTAAAATTCGCATATCCTTTACAGGACATCGCTGTCACCAGCATCATCTTTCAGCTGTCTGTTGATTTTTTGGCAAGATTACGCTCAGTAGTTTGCCATTGCTTTATGAGCGGCCGGCTCAGTTATCCCGCAAGTCACCAGCGGGGGTAGAACCGCTCCCAGTTCTCGCCCGCTACGAGACTCTGCGTGATAAACGGGATTACGGAGAAAGTGTTGTAACCCCTCGGCCAGAGAGAAATCTCATTAGAAAATCTAATATGTATATGATGAAGACAGACAGACAGACAGACAGACAGACAGACAGACGGACGGACGGACGGACGGACGGACGGGCGGGCGGGCTCGCGGGAGGGGGGGAGCGGATGGATACACAGATAGATAGATAGATCCAGTTTGGCTTAAAACATATTGAAATACAGACTTAAAAGAAAGAGTTATGACCATGAGTTAAGCATAAAAGAAGCATGCCCACACTGCCCGTGTGTGTTCGGTTTCCATCGATTGTCCTTGCTATCATTCTGTAAATGGTAACATAGTGACTGCAATAATTCTTGCTTACTCCCTGCCAATGTCCTGTCTTTATAGATCGGGGAGAAGCCAGATAGCTGGCGCTCTCGTTGCTGTACCGTAGATTACTCTCGCCCGAGAAGATATGAAATATTTATGTATGTGATGTGTTCATTGATGTGTAGTTCCCCTGTTTCTTCTTCTGTCAGCCGGTATTCTGCGGCATTCTCCTGTTACTTAGTTTGAGTCTGCTCCTGCTGGTGTTGCTGCTTCTGCGGCTGCTATTACTAGCTATTACTACTACTACTACTACTACTACTACTACTACTACTACTACTACTACTACTACTACTACTACTACTACTACTACTACTACTACTACTACTACTGCTGCTGCTGGTGCTACAGTCAACAGCCAATAAGCGTGGGAGTAGATGGGGGAGAGGGAAGGTAATGTTTCGCTATCTTACACGATCACCAGAGTCGTGGATCATTTCTTGTCCAGACAATGATATGTGGTCAAACCATCCAGCTATTTACCTCTCTGCCTTCCCTTAATTATATTCCCCCGAATCTTGCTAGTTGTATCCAAGTTCTCTAGTTTATTTCTTCTTATAACGTGCCCAACAATATTTAACTGTCTCTGCATGCCCTAACCGGCTATATGGCGAAGGGTTACGAATGCGAGTCGTAATCTCCCCCCCCCCCCACAACCCCCGCTTCACAAGCGCACCTCCCACTAGACCGATCTTTTCCAGCCATAGCTACTGATAAAATGAGCTAATTTATATTAACACTCAGAAGATAAATTATTCATGCGTGGGCTGAAATGGTTAAGTCGATACGACCCAAAATTGGCTGCGGTATGATTTAGTTCCACAAATATACATTGTATTATCCACACATAGCTACTGATACACTGAGCTAATTTATATTAAGATTCAGGACATAAATTATTCTTGCGTGGACTGAAATGGTTAGTCGATACGACCCAAACTTGGCTGCGGTATGATTAGTTCTACAAATATACATTATATTAACCAGACATAGCTACTGATACAGTGAGCTAATTTATATTAAGATTTAGAACATACATTATTTAAGCGTGGACTGAAATGGTTAGTATATACGACCCAAACTTGGCTACGGTATGATTTAGTTCCACAAATATACATTATATTTCTCCGGGGCATGCCGGTGTGCTGGGAAATGAACAGACGGACAGATTGGCTGGCTCTGCAGAACTTGGTGGATTTTGATACATGACAAGGCAGACGTGGTTGCGGCCTTATGGGAGAACGTGCACACATCGGAGGAGCAAATGGATTACCATGGTCTGGCAAGAATGAGACAACGAGGAGTGACGAAGGGGTCTGGCCGACGCTCAACGCTCAAAGGAAAGGCGAGACGGACTTATAATCAGTTTGCTACTGGTACTATTAGTGTTGGAACTCTTCGCTGGCTGCTGAGGATGGAGACGGAGCATTTATGGGAATGCCCCGAATGCTGTGATGTCGATTCCTAAATCAATCAATCAATCAATATACATTATATTAACCAGATATAGCTACTGATACAGTGAGCTAATTTATATTAAGATTTAGAACATACATTATTTAAGCGTGGACTGAAATGGTTAGTATATACGTCCCAAACTTGGCTACGGTATGATTTAGTTCCCCACACATACATTGTCTTATCCGGAGTAAAAATAATTTAGACATTTTACACCATAAGAGAAGTTATGTTCACATTGCAAACGTTTAAATTCCCCTGCAATTGGACATTGTGAGGAGTAGGATATTACGTCCACCTCCATGGCAAAATTCTGGAAAATTTGAAAAACAGCAATTAGAGAATGTTAATAATGTATGGATGGGCTTGTGTATAATATACTGAGATTCCTGGTGCTAATGAATACGTACGCTGATATGAGTTTCTCCTAGTGTGGTGTGAATGTTTGAAGTGCTAATGAATAGTTTTACATGGTTGCGAGGATGGTCATTAAATGTATCAATTAAGTCTGAACTGTCATCAAAGATCATGCCTAAAGACAGTGGCTTGCATGTACTGAGATGCAGGTATTCATAAAGATAGTGGCTTGCATGTACTGAGATGCAGGTTTTCATAATGACATTACGTTGTGGAAAGGTTAAGATGAATACTTTTAAAAGAAGCACATCGAATTTCTGTATGTGTGTGTTTTTATTAAATTATTTATTCATTGCTCTATTCGATTTTAATGCATCTGTACACTTTCAGGCTAAACATTTTCATGTAAATTGATGTGCGTAAAGTGTACATACAATGATGGCGTGATGTATGGCTGGCCAAATTAGCTTATTGTAAGCGACGCTTTCGTTACAGTTACAATATTTCAGTGCTGCGAGTCATGAGTAAATATGACAATTATGATTTTGTTACAACAGTTAGGTGCCGTCTCCATAATGAATGTTGGCTGCAATGGATCTACAACACTTTCTGTCTCTCGCCATGATTGTGCATTCTGTCAGATTGCATTCGTCCATCTCTTGATGTTATCTTCCCACTTGTATCATTGTCTACCTCTTTTCATTTGCCTTCAACCCTACCATCTATAATGGTTTTTGTAAGAGTGTTTTGTCTTTTAACGTGGCGACATTTCACGTGCATCTTTTCTATTACTTTCATAAACTCTCTTTTCAATCCTAGATTGTCTAGAACCACTGTATTTGATTGTTTTTGTTTCCATAAAATACGACATAAGCTTCTGTATATCCACATCCCCATTCGACGTTCTAATTGCTTGTTCATTGTCCAGACTTCTGCGCTACATTGTAGCGTTGTATATACATACCATTTTGTAATTATTTTCTAAAATTTTTTATTAATCTCTCTAGATGTTACTACTAATTTCATGTTCTTAATAACATATTTGGCCATTCTTATTCTCTTTTTGATTTCTATTTCACTTCTGCCTCATCTGTCTATTTTATTGATACACAACCCTTACTGTTATCTATTTAATATGTTATTACATATCCAAGGTAAAAGACAACTGGTACTTGTTTTATTTTATTTCTGTACCGCCATAACATTCTTTTTTTTTTCCACCTGGAAATAATTACGTGTATCTCGATTATAAACATTTATAAAAGTCTGATGACAGTTTCTCCCTTAGCCATATCATTGTTTCTCATCGGATAAGATAAAGCCAAGTTATTATATCTTTAATATAAACGGCAGTCCTGCAAAAACATGTTCAACTTTTTCGTTTCCCCCTCTACATGACCACAAATTTATATGACGATGTTTCATTTTACACCATCAATGGAAATCAAGGTTTATAATGATTGATTTCAATTATTAAATATACGTACGTGAATATTTAACTTAAATTTAACCTCATGCACTCCCGGGTATATTCGGTAAATAAGTATACATTTTACTTGTTATTTACGTTTAACATTACATGTATTGCGAACAGGTATTCAGTTGATATATTTCAGCGTGCGGTAAATAAAATGACTCATCTCTCATCTCATCTCATCATGTTCCTCTTGTACCTTGCAGTGTCGAGGTGAAGTATAAACTTCGTGAGAGTGCCCGATTATGGGCTTCATATATCGACATTCCCATGGATTCTGCTATTCCCTCCGTCCAACGTTTACGTGGTCGGCCTCTTCCTCTGTTTCCATCTGGTCTGTACATCATTGCTTGTTGTGGCATGCTGTTGACTGGTAACCTACTTACATGGCCAAACCATTTGACTTGCTGCTTTCTAATAAAATCTAGTGCTGCTTTAACCCTCACTTTAGTCCTGATTTCTTCATTTCTGATCTTATCTCTTCTTGGTACGTTGAGTATTCTTCTCACGAACCTCATTTCTGTTGTTGTGATTTTTCTTTTCTCTTTTTCTGTCATTGTCCAGGTTTGGCATTAATAGCACAGAATTGGTAGGAAGATTGTGTTGTAAAGTGCTTTCTTAGTAGTTATTGATACATGTTTGTTCTTTAGTATTGGTGCCATTTGTCCAATGAGTTGATTTGCCTTTTGGCACCTATTTTCGATCTCGTCTTCTGATCTGCCATTTGATGATATTATACTTCCTAGGTACTTGAAACTCTTTACTTGTTTCAAGGGATGTTCGTTTAGGTGAATTATTGTTGTTTGTTCTTCTTTAGTTATAGTCATTACCTCTGTTTTGCTTGTGCTAATTTTCATGTTATGTTCCCTACACATTTCGTTTAGACTATTCATGTGGTCTTGTAATTCAGCTTCTGATTTTGCTATTAGTGCTTGGTCGTCAGCAAACAGGAGTTCTCTAATGGTTAGATTTGCAGATGGTTCTTCTTCTGTGTTCTCGTCATGCGGTAAAATGACTAAGGGTCGCATAAGGCCTATGAGCAGCCGTTTGGCTACCCATAACATGATATGTTTGAAATAATGGCATAATTTATTAGAAGTATTGCTAAATTATGTAAATAATGTTTCATAACTGAAAATATTTATTTTGCAACATATGTTTTCACACTATTATAAAGCGAGAGAGAGAGAGAGAGAGAGAGAGAGAGAGAGAGAGAGAGAGAGAGAGAGAGAGAGAGATGAGGGGGAAATAGGAGAGAGAGAGAGAGAGAGAGAGAGAGATAGAGACAAACATTAGAGATAGAAAGAGAGAGGAAAAAAGAGAGGAAGAATGAGGAAGAGAGAAAGAGGAAGGAAAGAGAGAGAGAGAGAGAGAGAGAGAGAGAGAGAGAGAGAGAGAAAGAGAGAGAGAGAGAGAGGGATAGAAGAGAGAGAGAAAGAAAGAGAGGGAAAAAAAGAGAGAGAGAGAAGAAAGAGAGAAAGAGAGAAAGAGAGAGAGAAAGAGAGAGAGAAAGAGAGAGAGAGAGAGAGAAAGAGAGAGAGAAAGAGAGAAAGAGAGAGAGAGAAAGAGAGAAGAGAGAGAGAGAGAGAGAGAGAGAGAGAGAGAGAGAGAGAGAGAGAGAGAGAGAGAGAGAGAGAGAGACTAAAACTGTAACATACTGAAAATTAGCATTATTAATACTAAGCAAAAACTTCGCCATACAATTACAAGTAATCAGTCTTCCTGAACAAGTCTTGAGGAATAATAATACTGACTGAATCGGATATATAATACAGTACTGAAGTACACCAATTATTTCTTCAGGCATTGATTGCTTCACATCTACAACTTTCTAGTTGAGAAAGAAGAATAAAAAATTCAACTGTGTTTATAAATGATAAATCAAGGTAACTAGCATAGAGCCGGTCGCTCAGAAAGCAATGGCAAACTACTGAGCGTAATCTTGCATAGTACATCAACAGCAGTTGAAAAATGCTGATGTTGACTGCAACGCCCTATAAGGGATATGAAAAAAAAGCATACAGCAAGTTAAAAGCAATAATACTTTACGTGTAAATATAAGAGAAAGGGCAAAGGGTATAGAGCGAGATACACATAACATTTGGTTGAGTGTAAATATGATATATAAGGCAACTCGTATAGAGTAGGACAGACACAACATTTGGTTTAGTGTAAATATAAGATACAGGGCAACTAGTATAGAATGAGTCGAATATAACATTTGGTTGAGTGTAAATATAAGATAAAAGGGAAATTGTATAGTGTAAATCACACATAGCATGTGGCTAAGTGTAAATATAAGATAATGGGAAACTGGTATAGTGTCAATAACATATAACATTTGGCTGAGGGTAAATATAAGATAAAGGGAAGTTGGTATATAATGAGTCGAACATAACATGTGGCTGAGTTTAAATATAAGATAATGGGCAATTTGTATCGTGTCAGTCACACATAACATTTCGTTGAGTGAACATATTCTAAAGGGCAATATGTATAGAGTGAGTGCAACATAACACTTGGCTGAGTGTACATATAAGATAACTGGCAACTGGTATAGAATGAGTGAAACGATAACAATTATTGAGGTATAGAAATCTAGAAATGAGATTCAAGTTCAAATGTTATGCGAGTGAGTAAGTTTAACAATTTTATTGATATAGAAATTAGATAAAGTCCAAACGGTATAGAATGGATTTAAAATAACAGTTGAATGTATCCTGTGTCAGGGATAAGTTTCATGGCTGACAGTTCTTTATTTTCCATTGCCAACACTAGCAAATATGTTTCTTCATGTCGTCCTCTTATTTTTCTAGGCTAAAAGGAATAATTATTTCGGATTAGAAAGGTGCTGTTGTTTTATGTTACGTCGAATGCCGTCACTGCACATTGCTATTCCTTAGCTCAGTCTTAACTTCTATTACGTGCAAAAGATACATTCTGACCCCATAAATCTTAATACATAAACTAAATGTTAGTTATGACATGAAACAAATACAGCTTATGTGGACATCCTGTATCAGAAACAACATCATTCAAAATGCTATAGTGTATCTCGCAAAAGACACTAGGCAAACCTAAAATAACATTATTCCCGCAACAAATAATATAACATTAGTTACTTATTCTTTACAGGATGTGGCAGTCAACCCCAGCGTTTGTGTGTGCGTGTGCCTTTGTGTGTGTGTGTGTGTGTGTGTGTGTATGTGTGTGTGTGTGTTTGTGGTTCTTTGTGATTTCTTGGCAACTATACGTTCAGTAAGTTTGTCATTGATTTCTGAACAACCGTCACTCGTACCTTTCTATGGGAACCAAAAACAAGGTGGTATGCGTCCAAATCTCACGCAGCTGTGTTTCGAACGCGGTATGCGTGATTACGAATTGCGTCCGCCACCCCTTCGCTACAGAATCGACTCTTCCACAGCATATACATCCGCAACATATACATCCGCAACATATACATCAGCAACATATACATCCGCAACATATACATCAGCAACATATACATCCGCAACATATACATCAGCAACATATACATCAGCAACATATACATCCGCAACATATACATCCGCAACATATACATCAGCAACATATACATCAGCAACATATACATCCGCAACATATACATCAGCAACATATACATCCGCAACATATACATCAGCAACATATACATCCGCAACATATACATCAGCAACATATACATCCGCAACATATACATCCGCAACATATACATCAGCAACATATACATCAGCAACATATACATCCGCAACATATACATCAGCAACATATACATCAGCAACATATACATCCGCAACATATACATCAGCAACATATACATCAGCAACATATACATCAGCAACATATACATCAGCAACATATACATCCGCAACATATACATCCGCAACATATACATCCGCAACATATACATCAGCAACATATACATCAGCAACATATACATCAGCAACATATACATCAGCAACATATACATCAGCAACATATACATCCGCAACATATACATCAGCAACATATACATCCGCAACATATACATCAGCAACATATACATCCGCAACATATACATCAGCAACATATACATCAGCAACATATACATCAGCAACATATACATCCGCAACATATACATCCGCAACATATACATCCGCAACATATACATCAGCAACATATACATCAGCAACATATACATCAGCAACATATACATCAGCAACATATACATCAGCAACATATACATCCGCAACATATACATCAGCAACATATACATCCGCAACATATACATCAGCAACATATACATCCGCAACATATACATCAGCAACATATACATCAGCAACATATACATCCGCAACATATACATCCGCAACATATACATCCGCAACATATACATCAGCAACATATACATCAGCAACATATACATCAGCAACATATACATCAGCAACATATACATCAAAATAAGCAAATATGATATAAACAAGACGAAGAAAATGGAAGAATAATTGTGAATTCCTGCAATAATCCGAGATTATTTATTTACGTTTACGACCAAATTTTGTCAGAGGCAAAAAGAAAAATAAATCACATATTTAATGGAAAAAAAAATATTATAAACAAAATAGATAAATAGTTCATGTAGAATGATAAAGTTATGCAAGAAACAAAATGTGTGTGCGTGCGTGCGTGCGTGCGTGTGTGTGTGTTCAAATTGGATGAGTGCAGTTTGTGATGTCTTTTCGAATTTCGAATCATGAGTATGATGAAGATGGCAGAATGACATTTAATTAAATTATTCTGACTGAATAGGTCATAATTTCTCAGCCGTAAACCTTGTTGACCATTATTATTATAACGTCTGCAGAAAAAGTAAGTAGTAGACAGGAAGAAAGAACTAGAGTACATCATATCAATTGAGAATGATATAAACATCAGAGAGAAAAAGAAACAGATAAAGTAAAATGGTAAGAAAGAAAACAGCAATGAAATGTGAAAGAAAGAAAGAAAGAAAGAAAGAAAGAAAGAAAGAAAGAAAGAAAGAAAGAAAGAAAGAAAGAAAGAAAGAAAGAAAGAAAGGTAAACACAATTTGAAAGCAAGCAAGAACGAAAGATTGGAAAACAAAGAAAACGATACCCATTTAATATGTTAATCCATATCATACTGACACGATATCACTTCGATATCGCTATCAGTATTGGCAGGATTCACGGATCTGATCTCCTTTCATCACTAGCTGAGTCAATATTTACAACCCATACCTCTTCAACAATTAATTAATTAATTAATTAATTAATTAATTAATCAGCACGATTTTGCTTTTTGGAACTATACTATTTGAATATTGAATCTGTGATAGTACTATTGAAATATTCTGTACGTTTCCATTGGGCTTAGTTAGCTGCATATCCTTTACAGGACATCGCGGTCAACCCCTGCGTTGTTGTTGTTGTTGTTGTTGTTGTTGTTGTGTGTGTGTTTTTGTGTGTGTGTGCTGTTTGTGATTGTTATGTGTGACAAATTGAAGTTCAGTAGTTTACCATAGTTTTCTAAATACCAATACTCATACCTTTGTATGAGAACCAACGGATGGCGGTCTGCTTCCAAATGTTCTACAGCTGCGTTTGGAATGTTGTATGCGGGGTTGCGAATTGCATTTGTAGACCCTTGCCATAGAGCCAGTTTTAGATTGGGTATATAACAAGTACCAATGCCAAACTGGACAATGACAGAAAAAGAGAAAAGAAAAATCACAACAATAGAAATGAGATTCCTGAGAAGAATACTCAACGTATCAAGAAGAGATAAGATCAGAAATGAAGAAATAAGGACTAAGTGGGGGTTAAAGCAGCACTAGATTTTATTAGAAAGCAGCAAGTCAAATGGTTTGGCCATGCAAGTAGGTTACCAGTCAACAGCATGCCACAACAAGCAATGATGTACAGACCAGATGGAAACAGAGGAAAAGGCCGACCACGTAAACGTTGGACGGAGGGAATAGCAGAATCTATGGGAATGTCGATATACGAAGCCCATAATCGGGCACTCTCACGAAGTTTATACTTCACCTCGACACCGCAAGGTACAAGAGAAACATGATGAGATGAGATGAGATGAGATGGCACATAATAGATTGGGTATACAAAAATTATGTGCTATCAAGTCGGCGGTCTGTGTGTGAGCTATCTGAGAGCAGCTTAGTTCTTGTCTTTCATTTTTTTTGGGGGGGGGGGGGGGGGGGTGGGGGGGGGGTGTGTGAGTGGGTTGGGGTGGGGGGTTCTGTTGATTTATATAATGTATGGTTTATCCAATGTCATTTTACTTTTCAGATGCTATTATTAGGCTGTTGTTAGTTTTGCCATGATGTAATTTTTATATTTTTATATATAGTTAAAGCATTATGTAGTGGTAAAACCTTTGTGATCACAGGCACAGCAAAACAAACATCCAAACAGACATACAAGCAGACAGGTTAATAGCTAGCTAGATAGACATAATTATCAGCATGTGCCATCGATAAGCGTGGGCGGTCATGTTTCGTCATCTCACTCGATCACCAGTGTCGTGGATCAGCTCAGTGTTCTTGTCTTGGCCATGCCACATGGCTAAGCCATCTAGGTATTTACTTCTCTGCCTTGCCCCTTGTTCTCTTCCCCTTGATCTTGCTAGTTGTCACCAAGTTCTCCAATTTACTTCTTCTCATAACGTGACCAAAAAATGTTGACTATCTGCGTCTAATTTCTCTAATCAGTTTACAGATTGTCATTTGTTTCTTGTAGGACTTGGTCATTGATTTTTCTGTCTGTCCATGGTATTATTTGCATTTCCCTCACAAACCACATTTCCACAGCCGTTAGATGTTTTTTTTAAAAGCCTACTTGATCATTTTCCACTCTTCACATCGATACAGAAGTACAGGTTCTATGTAACACACCAACACTCTTTTTCTCGTAGCTGACAGACATATACATAGGCAGATCGAACATTAGATATGCCGCCAGAGACACACAGACAGACGGATATACTTTTAACTCTTAAGTCCAATTCAATGGCAGCCTGGTCTCCTGAGCTCTAGATGGGTAGGTTAATGATCCGTATCAAAGTACCATCACTATGGGGGTCAGTGTTGCAGAACTCTTTCTTCCCCTCTCCATAAAAGCAATGAAACGGTGGAATGTGCAAGAACGGTACTGGAAGTTTCTCAAGACTCCTGTCTGTTCCACTTTTCCCATGGGGCGGTAAGAAGCATTTTGTGTGATATCCACTGGAACAGGAATGAAACATGATGGGGCAAGCCTTTACCGTGAAGTTGGAACCGTGACTAACTAATAATCCAACTGGAATTTCACACCTGCCGTTAGTCAAAAGAGAATGTTGCCAGGTCATGAATCACGCTACACGCTTACTGATCGGGGTTTAGTCTTAGTTTCATCATTCCTCCACACCTTTCCATCAGGATCTTGATATTTTATTCTCTACAATAAAACAGAGATAATTTACAAAACCCAAAGAAGGATTTGATTGATTGATTGATTGATTTATGAACCGACATCACAGCATTCGGGGCATTCCCATAAGCGCTCCATCCCCATCCAAAGAAGGAAAAGCAACAAAGATTAATATAAAAGAAACACAATGAAACAAGAGCTTCAAGTTCTTAGGAAGTATAATACCATCAAATGACAAATCAGAAGACGAGATCGAGAATAGAAGCAATGATGCAAACCAGCTCATTGAACAAATGGCACCACTACTAAAGAATAAACACGTACGCTAGATGCTAAACAAACACTTTACAAACACATCTGTCTACCAACTTCATGCTACCAATGCGACAGGAAAAAAAATTGCAATAAAGGAAATGAGATTTCTGAGAAGAATACTCATAATATGAGCAAGAAATATAATCATAAATGATGAAATCATAACTAAAATGGTTCGACCACCTAAATAGGTTACCAACTGACAGTATAGTACAACAAGCAATAATGTACAGAGCAAATGGAATCGGAAGAAGAGACCGACCATACAAACGATGAACGGATAGGGCAACAGAGTCCATGTGAATCTCGATATATGAAGCCCAGAAACGGACACTATCTAGCTATTTATGGCTTATGCTTCACCTCGATATCACAGGGACCAAGATGAGATGGAATGAGAATGTCTAGAAAATCCAAGCCAGTGCCCTGAAAGAGAGGTATATGGATTGATAAAATCAGAGATTTTCTAACACAGCGTGAATACAAAAGACTAGAATTATGTCCCTTGTATAACATCAACTTTTTCAAGTTAAAGTGTGAACTAAATGTTTGAGTGTATAAACAATCTTATGATACACATCCTACAAATAAATAAATACATTTTTAATAATACATACATATGCAATAGATTGCACAATTTATTGAGAATATTTCACCGCATCTCAACGGGTGCACACTGGATAAGTCAAACAAAATAAATCAAGCAAAGAAATAAAATCCGTCAAGCTCTAATATACACCCAAAAAAAAGTCGCTTAAAAGTCGACAGGGTCGACTTCATTGCACCGGGTTTTATCCCACATGGCTCGGTCTCTTTCCGTCGCACCAAGCACGAACTCCGTAGCTCTAGCGACGACCCACAGGAGTCTCCTGAAAAAATTGACTCGTGAACCGAAGGACGCGGCCCGGAATCGAACCCACAACCTTCGGAGCCGAGTCAAACGGCTTGACCACTTCGCCACAGAGACTCCCAAGCTCGAATATACAAAACACACATATCCACCGTAAGTAAAGTTTTATACCACAGTAATTTTAAACGAATAATCATGTCTTTCTACTTAAACAAAGATGATTTGGCCATTAAAACAACAATTATTTAAGCAACAAAAAGCATTTCAATTTTTAAAAAATAAAACACCCATATTTCCACAGTAATAAAAAAAATATTCTACCACGGTAATTTTAAACCGATAATCATGTCTTTTTATTTACACAAAGGTGATCTGACCATAAGAATACCAATTACATCAGCAGCAAATCAAATTACAATTTAAAAAGAAAACAATATTAAAAACATGCATTTGTTTAATCTGATGACATGCGGATGTGAACTATACGCCATTTCACAAATAATAAAGATTATCTTCGAAGCTTATTGAACAGAAACATTCTTACAATAATTTAATTGAAGAATGCAGAAAGATACAGTCTATACGGTTGGAAAATCGAAGAAACTGGCTAATAAACTGTATTGCGTCTTGAAAACTGAAACACTTTGGCAACATCAAGCTTAACAGGGATATCTAGAAACAAAAGTAATGGAAGGAATGATTCCCCGAGGACCAGGCAGGGACCGGCACAATGGGTGAAACAGGATACTGAGAACACGCTAGCATGACGGGGCATTGGACAGGGGAACCAGCTTATGATCGAGGGATCATTTTTTTTCCCCAATTTTTTGGTTAGAGCGATGTTCTGGAAAGGATTTTCTACGTAATGATGATGACGATGATTGATGATATTGATGATGATGATGATGATGATGATGATGATGATGATGATGATGATGATGATGATGATGACGATGACGAAACGTTGAAGTTTTCTGTATGCTCATTACTAGTAATAAATACTTTTAATGTTAACCAAACATAGGTGTCGAGAAGAATGAAGAAGACTTATATCCTGACTAGACAAAATAATGCTGGCCAAAACACTAGAATACTGTCTTGTAGTGATCCTAGATAAAGGCTCCCTGTGAGTTGCCAGGGCCATATGAGAATCATAGAATACTAATCCTGTATCCTACCATACATGTCGTAGTAGGCAATTAAGGAAGATTGAGTTGGGACTGGCTACATCGTGATGTAAAAATCTTTACATGCAAAACTCACAAAGCTTGTAGAGGAGGGTTTGTCGTGAGTTTTATGAGGGATAATGCTCCCCATATATGGCAAGAGGGGGGAGGGGAGAAGAAGAATTGAGTGAGAATAGAAGGGGAGAGACAAATTCGATCCCTAAAAATGCTCCCTGAAACAGAAAGTGCCAGTCAAATGTTGCAAACATCGCAGCTGGTTTATCATGCAACGCACCACAAACGCCATCCGTTTGAAGATGAATGAGAACGATGAAATATAACGGTTAGTAAATTTTAAAATTAGTAGTTGAAAAATAGACGTAGTTAAATGGGAGATGTAGTGATTTAAATTAAGAACTTTTTTGTGCAATATGCCATTGTCTTTGAAAGTTAGACAAAGAGTTATTGCATGTTATATATAACCAATGTTAACGTACCTCTGCGGATCCTAGACAATTAGTAAATAGGCGGAGAAAAATCTCCGGAGGCTTTGGAGATGTGGTTTTATAGAAGAATGCTGAAAATTAATTGTATTGCTAAATACAATTGTGTGTTGAAACTCTGAAGAATGTCTTAAACCTGAATGAGTACTCCACCGGATTTATAAAGCGCCACTGCCAACAGCCCAAACCAAAACCAGACGAAACTACAGTCCCGAAACTCAAGGTATTCATCCAGCTAACCTTTCGAGGGGATGACGTAATGTAACGTCTACAAGACCGGCTTACTACAGCAGTAGGCCGAACATTCTGTGCTGCAACTCCATCATTAGGTATGGAAAAACACCGATTCCCACACCAGCAATCAATAGAGCCTGTTCCTCTGTACGCCAAAAATAGTTGTATTTACCAATTCACATGTAGATGCCAGGCTCTCTACATTGGCAGAACAGAGGGACAGCTGAACAAAAGAGTGTCAGAACACATACCTCAATGGGTCGACAAAATACGACACACAGGCAATGCTAGCCTAGGGGGGCCGACACACCGGAAGCTCCCCGCGTCTTCAATTGCTAGGCAAATTGTCGAAAACGGTCATATAATTGACAGAGACATTGCCTTTCGCGTGTTGTCTAACACACAAAATACTCGCTTGTTAAAGTTTGCTCAAGCAATAATGATCAATCAACGCAAGCCAGAATTGTGCAAACAGAAAGACATGTTAGTCACCTTAAAATTACCGTGGTAGACAATTGACATTACTGTGCGAACATGTGTATATTTCAGCTTGAAGGATTTATCTTGTTAATTTACTTTATGTTGTGTGAATTCTGCAGTATGTACCTGACGAGATGCAGCGAAATATGCCAGGCAATACATCGCGCAACCTATTGTTTGTGTCTTCGTTATTCAAATTCACTACGGGAAAACATTGTGTTGAATTTCTCTTACAATAATGTGTGGTTGCCCTGTATACATGGGATCCGAGATAGTGTAGTGGCTAGATGCTCGTGTGGTGGTCATGAGTTCGATATGCACATAAGTTATTTCGATTTTAAAAAAAATTGACTTGGGCTGCCAGGTGAACCATTCTAAAATGGGTACCAGGATATGTCTTGAGAAGTAAAGGCGGCCAGTGTCTTACTGATCACATCCCCGCATTGTGTCTTTTGGTCTATACAAATATGGATCGCGCACCATTTGCCCAATGCAAGTTAAGACTTGTTAGGGTCCTTTACATACTTCCCCGGTATAAACAAGGTACGCAAGCACGCACACACGCACACAGCGCAGCGTCAGATATTCGTGAATGGAATGTATGCTTGATGAGATATTTGTCATGTGTTCATATGTAGTATCTTACAGCATTATATTCACACTGCTGATTAATCTCTGTTATTTGACGGTATCTCTCGGGTTTCTCAAGGAAAGTAACAAAACAACTACTGTCGGCAGTGGTAAATAGACAGCTGTTGATTATAAATATGCAAATGTTACATGTAAAAATCACCGTATTCAACAGTGTACGAGGTCTGTTAAAAAGTAATGCGCCTTTGGTCGGATAAAATACAATAATCAACTCGCAGATCTGATATTCTAATCCTTTTTGAAATACTCTCCTTGGGAATGTACATATTTTTCCCAGCGGCCAAAAGCAGTATTCTTTTAGTTATAGTGTGTTTTTTTTTGTTTGCCTCAATATAAAATTCAATATCTCAGTAACGGGCTGAGATAAAATGATGAGATTTAGTATATAACCTTATCATTATGTCCACCCAACAAAAAAATTTTTGTTCTGGAGATTTTACAGCAGATTTCAAAGTTAGCTTATATACGGTATATTAATTATGACTTAAAGATTACGTCCATGATTTTAACAGTTTTACAGCTTCCCCAAGATTCGACCCAAATTATTCAAAATTTTCACGTGACTTTCGTTTTCAAACAAACAGCGCGAAGATTCAGAGGCGTCTCCAAATGTGGGTTCTTTCATGAAACGTGATTATATAAATAAACTAGCTGACAAGGCCCGGTTTCTGGTGGAAATCAATCAATCAATCAATCTATCTATCTGTCTGTCTGTCTGTCTGTCTGTCTGAATGTCTGAATGTCTGCCGGTCGGCTGACCCATCCACCGACCGACCGACCGACCCACCGACCTACCGATATCTATCTATCTATCTATCTATCTATCTATCTATCTATCTATCTATCTATCTATCTATCTATCTATCTATCTATCTATCTATCTATCTATCTAATCTATCTATCTGTCTGTCTGTCTGTCTGTCTGTCTGTCTGTCTGTCTGTCTGCCTGCCTGCCGGCCCACCCACCCACCGACCGATCGACCGACGTACCGATATCTATCTATCTATCTATCTATCTATCTATCTATCTATCTATCTATCTATCTATCTATCTATCTAATCTATCTAATCTATCTAATCTATCTGTCTGTCTGTCTGTCTATCTATATATCTATCTATCTATCTATCTATCTAATCTATCTGTCTGTCTGTCTATCTATATATCTATCTATCTATCTATCTATCTATCTATCTATCTCTAATCTATCTAATCTATCTAATCTATCTGTCTGTCTGCCTGCCTGCCTGCCGGCCCACCCACCCACATACCGACCGACCGACCGACAGATATCTATCTATCTATCTATCTATCTATCTATCTATCTATCTATCTATCTATCTATCTATCTATCTATCTATCTATCTGTCTATCTGTCTGTCTGTCTGTCTGTCTGTCTGTCTGTCTGAATGTCTGAATGTCTGAATGTCTGCCGGTCGGCTGACCCATCCACCGACCGACCGACCGACCCACCGACCTACCAATATCTATCTATCTATCTATCTATCTATCTATCTATCTATCTATCTATCTATCTATCTATCTATCTATCTATCTATCTATCTATCTATCTATCTATCTATCTATCTATCTATCTATCTATCTATCTATCTAATCTATCTATCTGTCTGTCTGTCTGTCTGTCTGTCTGTCTGCCTGTCTGCCTGCCTGCCGGCCCACCCACCCACCGACCGATCGACCGACGTACCGATATCTATCTACCTATCTATCTATCTATCTATCTATCTATCTATCTATCTATCTATCTATCTATCTATCTATCTATCTATCTACCTATCTATCTATCTATCTATCTATCTATCTATCTATCTATCTATCTATCTATCTAATCTATCTAATCTATCTAATCTATCTGTCTGTCTGCCTGCCTGCCTGCCGGCCCACCCACCCACATACCGACCGACCGACCGACAGATATCTATCTATCTATCTATCTATCTATCTATCTATCTATCTATCTATCTATCTATCTATCTATCTATCTATCTATCTATCTATCTAATCTAATCTATCTGTCTGTCCTATCTATCTAATCTATGTGTCTGTCTGTCTGTCTGCCTTCCTGCCGGCCCACCCACCCACTAACCGACCGACATACCGATATCTATCTATCTATCTATCTATCTATCTATCTATCTATCTATCTATCTATCTATCTATCTATCTATCTATCTATCTATCTATCTATCTATCTATCTATCTATCTATCTATCTATCTATCTATCTATCTGCCTGCCGGCCCGACCACCGACTGACCGACCGACCTACCGATATCAATCTATCTAATCTATCTGTCTGTCCTATCTAATCTATCTGTCTGTCTGTCTGTCTGCCTGCCTACCCACCCACCCACTAACCGACCGACCTACCGATATCTATCTATCTATCTATCTATCTATCTATCTATCTATCTATCTATCTATCTATCTATCTATCTATCTATCTATCTATCTATCTATCTATCTATCTATCTATCTATCTGTCTGTCTGCCTGCTTGCCGACCCACCCACCCACCCACCGACCGACCGACCCACCGACCGACCGATCCACCCACTCAGCCAGCCAGCCAGCCATCCATCCACCCACCTATCTTTCTGCCTACCTACCTACCTACCTACCTACCTTTCTGTCTGTCCGGGCCGCGTCATTCATTTTATTCAGAGACTGCCGAGGGTCGTCGCTGGAGCTACGGAGTTCGTGCTTTGTGCGACGCTTTCCGCGCTGCGGAAAGAAACTGAGCCATATGGGATAAAAACCCGGTGCAATGCAGCCGATTCTGTCGACTGTAAGCTACTTCTTTGATTGCACCCACTCCCATACGAATCCAGATACGCCTTTGTTTGTCATCTGAATTTGCAGGTCCTCATTACCGTAAACATAACTTTTTTAACAAGAAATCACTAGTTGTTAAGCAAAACATCAAAGGAATGATGCCGCTTTTAATGATTTAAGTTGTTTTTGGACATATCAAAGACATATTCCTTGGGTGGGGGTAAATATAAGACGGCTGGAAAAATTTCATAACGATGCAACAGATAGTTTTCAAAATAATTGATCTTGAATGAAGGCATAAATTTCCGGACAGACTATAGTGATGCTCCCTGCTCTTCCGACATGACTCCTTGCCATTTTTTTGTTTTTCCACAAGCTGAAAATACCGCCTAGAGGGGCCCCATTTGAGCCATGAGAAGACATTACCACCCATCCATCCATCATGTGCTATGCCGATAAGCGTGGGCAGTCATGTTTTGCCATCTCACTCAATCACCAGAGTCGTGGATCAGCTCCGTGTTCCTGTCTCGGCCATGCCACGCGACCAAGCCACCCAGGTATTTAATTCTCGGTCTTCCAGTTGGTCTCTTCCCTTCAATCTTGCCAGTTGTAACCAAGTTCTTCAAGTCATTTCTTCTCATAACATGCCCTATAGAATTTGACTGTCTACGTCTAATGACTTTGATCAGTTTATTATCTCCATTTGTTTCTTGAAGGACTTGTTCATTGGTTTTTCTGTCTGTCCATGGTATTCTTTGCAGCTTCCTCAGAAACCACATGTCGACAGCCATCAGATGTTTTTCAGCTTGACTGCTCATTGTCCACGCTTCACATCCATACAAAAGTACAGATTCCATGTTGCACTTTAACACTCTTTTTCTCGTAACAATTGATATCTTTTTATTGGTCAGTATGTTTTTCATCTTGCAAAAGGCTACCTTCGCAATGGCAGTTCTTGTTCTAATCTCTTCAAGGCATTTCCCATCAGATATAATGACCGTTCCGAGATAACTTTACCGCTTCACTTGCTTAAGAATATTCCCATTTACGTGTATATTACATTGTGGTATTTCCTTCTTCCCAGTGACTACCATAATCTGCGTCTTCTTACTATTCAATTCTAGCCCTAGTTGTTCACTGTGTGCAACAACCGCATCTACTAAATGTTGTAGGCCCTGTTTATTGTCTGCAATCAAGACTGTATCATCTGTATATGTAATGTTATTACATTACATTCTGAGAATAATACTAAAGGTATCAAGAAGAGAGGCAATCAGAAATGAAGAAATTGGGACTACAGTGGGGGGTAATAGCAGCGCTATATTTCATTAGAAAACAGCAAGTTAAATGGTTCGGTCATATAACTAGGTTACCAAATAACAGTACACCACAACAAGCAACGATGTACAGACCAAATGGAACTAGAAGAAGAGGTTGACCATGTAAACAATGGACAGAGGGAATAACAGAGTCCACGGGATTCTCAATATATGAAGCCCATAAACGGGCCCTCTCCTGATGTTTATGCTTCACCTTGACACAGCAAGGTACAAGAAGAACAAGATGTGATGAAGAGGTGAGATGAGATGAAGAGATTACTTAGAACGCGATTGCTACCATGGACTATTCCGAAATGCTTCCAGTAATGGTAGGACACCTTGGAAAGTTGTGTGAAGTGAATTTGGGTTGTAGACCTCCAGGTGAGTAATTGTATTATTCTAGGTCAAAGAACTGACACTATTATAACAGACCTCGTACTTTTGATGACGATAAGTAGACATGTAATGTGATTTCTTGAACAAACTATCTGGCTATTTTAAAATGCCATTTTCTGCTGACATTTATCTGTACCCATTTCAATTTTTAAAGTAATTCTCTTAGAATTTGGTACATATTTTCACCACAAGATTCAACACCTATTGAAGAATAGTTTAGTAATACTTTTAGTAATAGTTATTAAATGTTTCAAGTGTTGATGCCTTTTCAAAATGTTTCACTTCTTTTGAGATGCATATTTCGCATTTCCAAATCACGAAGTTTTTTAAAGACCTTGAAACAATGGTTAGCTAAATATTTAAACATATTCTGATATGCAATGTAACATAATATATCGTCTGAGCTTAAAAAATCGACAGAAACGTGATGTTATTTCACAAACGTGTTCAAATCTATGATTGCCGACATTTTCAAAGCAACAAACGAATTCATGCCATTAAACTGTATAGTTTGTCACATCTACATACATATGTATGATCGCTGTGTGTATACACTTGTCCCCTCAACATTCACCATAGTAAACGGAGGAAAAGAATAAGAAGATACATGTGTATAAAATATTATGAATGCAACCCATGCTTGTGTCCGAAGTGATTCAATGAGGATAAACCGCCAGATCGAGGTGGATTCTATACGTAGACACTGAAATGAATCGCTGCGGAGGTCTGCTGTTCGTAGAGTCACCTTCATCTTCTTTCCGGGACATGATGGGGTTCAGGAAAATGAACGAATTGATAAACTTGCTGGTTCTGCATTCCCTGCAGATGGTCAGCATATGGATCGAGCCGATATTCCTAATGCCCTTAGAGAAATGTCGAGCGCGATGGACTCTGACGCCAGTGAATCACCCACCATCTTTGTCTAGAATGAGAAACTTGAGATTAAGAACTGGCACGGCCAGACACGAGATATATATCGGAAGAATGGGGAGGACTCGTCAACCAACACTGAACTGTCACTACTAGCCGCCGGACGCTGATGCAGGTGTTGGGCGAGTGGGTTGAAAAGGGGGGGGGGGCGGGGAGGGGGAGATGAGTATAGAATGCACCTCTCGGTGGTAGATTACCTGTGGACACGGAAGAGGATGTCGGGTGCCTGTGTGGCTTGGTATAGAAAGCTGTGAAACAGACTGAGAACCTGTATTTGGCGAGAATGATATTGAAGGGAATCAGAAGAGGTTCTGGACATATCTCAAAACAGAGCGAAAACCAGGAGAATTTTCAATCTGAAGGCAGTTCGAACGATTAGCAGTATGATTCGTCGCCGGCTGTTGAACGAGGAGAAGAAAGGCATGTGGAAATGTCCTGAGTGTAGGGATGTCCTTTCTTAGCTCATCATCATCATCGTCATCATCATCATCATCATCATCATCATCATCATCATCATCATCTGAGCACGTATGGGCATGTGCAAGGATGTTACCCCAACACATAACAAACTAACAATATGGATGCGAGTAGTGGACAATGAGCAATGAAATATTGACGAAACTGAAGGCAGTGGCGTTTTGGTTTTCTGAGACAAATGCCCAGAATATAATGAACAGAGAAGAAAACAAATGTTAAGGATTCGGCATCTGCAGCTATTATCAGTTCACTCACTAAAGCCATAAGGAAGAGACACATGAAATGCGAATATGAAGAGAAGTGATGGGGTAGATAAAGTAGGCTTATGTGGGAATATATCCTTTTCAGGATGTCGCAGTCAACCCCGGCATTTTTAGCTAAGGCTCAAAGACAACTTATCACAAATATGAGAAAGTAGCAGTCATAATTTTTAGCCACATTATAAGAAGATAAAAACTGGAATTTAGTATGACTAGCGGACAGATTTGTGGAAAGAGAGATAGAGGAAGACAGCGTGAAAAAAACTGACATGTTTACCATCAGTAGCTTGTCATTGCTTTCTGAACGACCGGCAGTCGAAGCATTGTATAAACATCAACGCACAGCGGTCTGTTCACAAATCGCCCGCAGCTTTGAGCAACCCTCTCGCCACAGCGGTGGCATGTGAGAATATACTAGGCAAGAGAGGAAAAGGAAGACAGAGAATTATGAGTGTGGAAAACTGAAACAGCTGGATAACAAACAATAATTGTATCAACGTGAATGTCTTTAAAATATCAATTTGACAGAGAGGATGTGGGGAGGCATGATCGCTAATGTCTGTCCCAAACAAGACACCTGAAGAAGAAGAAAGGGAGATTAGCAAGCACATGCTGCAATTATCATCATCGTAACCATCTGAGATGCATCATTGCGTCAACATTCAACACATTGCCCGTTTTCTTGCGTCATCCAATGTGAACATCTTTACAATAATAAATGACGGAGAGGATGTGGAGAGGCATGATCGCCAATGTCTGCCCCAAACAAGACACATGAAGAAGAAGATAGGGAGATTTGTAACCACATGCTGCAATAATCATAATCATAACCATGCCAGGTGCAAAATTGCGTCAACATTTATCGCATTGCCCGTTTTCTTGCGTCATCCAACATAGTATTACACCGTTTGTTGGATCAGCATGTAATGTTTTGTACGTTGTTTTGTGTTTTTATTCATCATATTACCCCGTTTGTTACGACAGCATTTAATGTATTGTTCGTGCTCTTGCGTCATTCTACATACCTTTACATCGTTTGTAACTTCATCATTCACTGCATTGCTCATTTTGCTGTGTCATCCAACATCGTATTGTGTGTGTGTGTGTTTTTATTGTGTGAGTGTGTGTGTGTGTGTGTGTGTGTGTTTATGGGTATGCGCGTACACACTCCAGCACGTTGTATCAGTTGTCATCCTCTGTGTTACCATTCGTCATGATAACTGATAGTATTGCAGTGTAATCACTTCAGATCAATGCATGTTGAAAGATGCATAATTAATACGCTCCGCCTGCTTTAATAGCCGGATTGGTAGCGACGTTGATATCAATCTGCACGTATAATGTCATGAGCGCAATCGGACGTGGAGTCAATCCACGCCATGGGCTCGTCGTCTGCTAAAGTACATTAACACCTACAGAATGTGACAGCGCTATCACACCACAGAAACAACAACAGTAAGCGACTCCAGGAAACATTTTCGTGTAGTTTTTTTTTAAAGTTTATTTTAGTCGATGGATCAGCATCACGGCTCACGAGTGCAACCCACAAGTGCTTCGTTCTATTCCTAACTCAAGCCTGAGTCCGGAGAATCTCAGCTCAATGCACAAACTCCGTAGCACCGGCGAGGATCCTGAAATACTTTAGGTAGATATTTAAATCGAAATGTTGTCCGGGCAGCGCATTTTTTTAGGGGGGGGGGGGGGAGGGAGAAGGGGAGGGGGCTGAGTAGTCTCGAGGTATGGTGTCCGCCTCGAGTGCTGGAGGTCCCGGGTTCAAACCCCGGTGAGGGCTGGGATTTTTTCACGTGGACTTCTAGTCACAAAATTGTCCCTGGTCTCTGGGTAGTGAGATCGGACGCCCGTGTGTATTGTTGCCCACGTAAACAATCCCTTGGCAGTTAGTTGGAAATCGAAAAAAAAAAAAAATCCGATTTTCTTGTAAACCTGCTTAAATTAATCATTTGTTTTTCAAATTAGAAAATGCATGATAATTCTATTCGATTTGAAAATATGGTCATCATTATCAGTACAAATGGCCTGCTCCATTAGAAACTACATATGACAAATCCCCCACCTGGATTTCCATGTTAAAAATGGCATTTTGATAAATGTATTAAACGAAATAACAAATGTGACATGCAAGTTGTATTCTGTTTTTTATTTTCCATTTCACTTTCTATGAAGCATTGTGTATATTTGTAAATATTTAGGGATTTAAAAAACCACAGAACCCATGTCTTCTACAACGGAATATGCATGCTTTTTCTACTCTTCACGTTTCCAATTTCAAATGTTATTGGTGTTGGCAAAGGTACTATTTGTTACTACCATTACTATTATTAATGTTGTTTTACTGATTTGTTATACTTTTGTGACTATTTCACAGCCTTTGATAACAAGTGCATGCAATACATTTCTATTCAAAAAAGCGATAACTGCCAGTGTTTGTGTTATTCTTTCTTTTTCATTCGGCGTTCATATTAAGAACTGTTTTCATTCTATTTCACGTTGTGTATTTTGTGAAAACTATTATTCACTGCATGTTGATGCTTTGTCGATATGGGATAAGAATGATAAACGAACGTTTCGAAGGTGGGTGGAACGACAGGAGAAAAACGCACGAGCGGCATGACCCGGCCGGACACACCCTCTGAGAGTGTAGGAAGGTAAAGTGTCGAAAAATGTGGCGAGAGGGGCGGCTTCTGGTGATCGGAAACCTCGCGTCGTATTTGCCGGTTGGCGGGTTGTTACCACTGTGTAAATAACAGTTGAAACCCGGCACTCGGTGAATATTTTGATCCTTGTCCTTGGAAGTAAGAAGCAGAATTCTTTCATGTTACATAGGTCCAGTTTTAATATACGGCTGCGAATCATGGACAATTAGTCATCATCATCATCTTGTGCCAGGCCAGCTAGCGTAGGCGTTCGTGCCTCTCCACAGATTTCGGTCTTTGGTTTCTGGATCAATTGTGATGATGATATTCCTCCATGCCACCGTCCCAATCCATCCAGCATAATTTCTCTTGGTCTGTCTCTGCCTCTCTTGCGTTCGATCTTTCCAGTCGTCACGATGTTCTCCAGTGACTCTCTTCTCATCAACTGAACAAAGAAAGCTGTTTGTCACTTTTTTATTTACTTACTTGCTGTTACTTCATCATCATTATCATTATTATCATCATAATCATCGTCATCAAACAGTGCCATGCCGGCTGGTTTGGGTAATCTTGCTTCTCTACAAACTACGATCTCCGATGTCAATGTGTGTGTTGACTCGCTTCCGTGCCATGACACAAGACTGTCAAGAATTTTCTTGAGCTCTCTCTATTTCCACAAATCTTTCCAGTTGTCACAGTGGAGAACATTTCGCAGTTCTGTTCCTGGCATTTCTCTTGCAGCTGCCTTGCAGCGAAAATCATGTCAACAGTTCCTCATTCTTTTCTGAAGCCACATTGACTCTCAGGAAGAAGACCTTGATCGAGATGGGCCGTGCACTGAGGAGTGGAACTATGCCTGGTGATTGTGGGATGTGGATTTTAATTTATGAGAATATTATGTTAATTTGTCTAGGGGATTTAATTTAATTCTCTATTATTTAGCCACTTGAGGTGATCATGGAATTCTACCAGAAACCCAAGAAGGAAAATACTTCACTCCTGTTCATAGCTGTATTTCTGAGTACTTCTCCATTCCCACTTATCACCCTCTAAAGTTTGTCTAGTGCTAGAAGACATTGATTGTTCACAACATATAAACAACCACTGGTGAACACCACATTTACTTGATGTACACAACAAATTTTGGACAAACAGTTCAAGTATTAAATCAAGATCTGCAGTTACATATATGTGGAACACTGAGCTGATCCACGACTCTGGTGATCGAGTGAAATGGCGAATCATGACCGCCCACGCTTTCCGGCATGGCACATGATTGATTGATTGATTGAGTTACATATATATGTGTAATGAACACTATGCATATTCAGACGGGCATGGGAATGATTTGCATTATCACAACATAGTACCCAGTGTCCCAAGAAAAAAACAAGGTTATTACAAACAACACAACAACCACAAATTGGGTCTATTCCTGGACCCACCTTACATAATTAAGGAAAATCATGATATCAGTACATAGGACACAACATATGGTGTCAAAATACTATATATATCATAACCACCCTTTAGTTATACCTCGTTACCAAATAAAAACACTACTGACCTTGTATCATGGCATAAAAGAAAAAAAACACATATAAAAAGCAATGGGTACTCATCATCATCATCATCATCATCATCTTCCACTTCTGCCGTCAAGCGTCGTGGGGAGGAATAATTTGCGTTCCAGCGCCCGGTGGACGGCACTGGATAGTGTCATTCCGTGAGGTTGTACAATGTCTCTGATGTCGTCAATCCATTTTCTTCTTGGACGTCCTCGTGGTCTCTTCGCAGATGATCTTTGATGTAAGGCCAGTGATGGTAGTTGCTGATGTTGCATTCTAATGACATGGCCAAACCACTTGATCTTCTGTCTGTCAATAAATGTGGCACAAGGTGTTGATCCCACAGTCTGTCTGATAGTAGCATTTCTTACTCGGTCTCGGATTGTTAAGTTGGCAGCTCTCCTCAGGCATCTCATTTCGCAGGTGTTGATTTTGCGAAGGTGTAATTTGGATAAAGTCCAGGTTTGAGATTGGTAGCATAGGGTTGGTGTGAATATGCTGTTTATTATCTGTCGTTTTGCGGACATGGGTATGTTTGGATGTTTCAGTAAGGGTGATAGTTGATATGTAAGTGCACTAGCTTTTTGACATCTGATTTCAATTTCTCTGTCCAATCTGATTAGATCCTATTCCCATTATCTGGGTACCGAAATAATGTACTCAGTTATGTTCCTAATATTTATCCACTGGTAATTGGCTGGTGCAAATCATACTCTATAATCCAAGAATAGAAATTACACACAATCACGTATCCCTCCGAGGGCTAGAATTTTCGACTACTCTGTTGCAGTAGGTTCGGTGTCTTTTAATGAAATTTTGGGGCCTTGGTTGGTCTCACTTTCCGGAATTTCCACTTAAGCTCTGCAGAAGGTACTTTCCCATCTCACCATACACGGTGCCAAGTAGACGGCCATTCAGCTGCTCTGCTTCTAATATCAGAATCCCAATGTTCACAAAGATGTTACACCCACCAAGTCGCGAGTCTATAACCCATGGCATTTAGGTTGACATTGGACTAGCAAGGAATTAGTCGTTATCTAGTCCAGTGTAGAAACTTATATGACTGCGAGGCATCTCATGGTAGTATCTGTGACTAGGGCCACAATTGATCTATACCTACATATATCCAAAGATGAATAAATCCAGCACAGTAACAGGGTTGCAAACAATTAGATGATTCCTCTTGTTGCTGATGTAGAGGCATTTAGTTGCTTTCATGTGGTCTTTTATCTGATGGTGTTCAGGTTTTGGATCCTTGAGGTAATCTGGTGTAGTTATGGTTTTCAGTTGGTACCTTGGTTGTATTGGCTTATTGTTGTTTTCGTGTCTCTTCCCATTTGTTTGAGTTGGTGTTAGTATTCTAGAACTTGGTGTTGGGTGCCTCTAACCTTATGTTGACTTGCTGCTCTGTGACTTTCTTTCGAAGGTTTATCCATTGTTGGATATTAACTTGGTAATCCAACCAACAGTTGAAGGGTTTTCACTGTTTCTAGTTTTAGTAACTTGTAGTAGGATTGTCCCATAGTTTCACTGATTTGGTTGAATGATGAGGCCATAGGTGGTACTTCCCAGAAGTAAAGCAGACGATACACTGTTGTCAGTTACTCTGTTGATCTTCATCTTTGTAGATTATTAGATACTGAAGTCCATCCAGGATATTCCTACTGAAGTAGGACTTCATCCGCACCGTGTGTCAGTTTTCTTCTAATTGGTCTTTTGCTGGTGTTTGCAGCTTATGATTGCAGCAGTAAACATGGTTATGTTGGCCCAGACTGTTTTAGGACAGGTTGTCGTTTATCCTTTCCTGGCCGATGACCCAGTTTCCAGTGGATATGGAGGCAACGCAGTCCCACCAAATTCAACCACCACTTGCTTCTCTTCTATAGAAAAGGGATGACAAAGAATACAACACTAGCATTAACCTACTGTGTTATGGTAAAAGGTTTACAACACAATTACAAACAAAAAAAGGGGAAATAGATCGGAGTGAGTTCCCAAGTTCCCTGTCCCTTGTTGCTTGTTGTAGAGCCATTCGGACTCTAAATGTGAGTGAGGTAGTTTTTTTTCACTCTATGTTTTCTGCGATTGTTACTGGGACTATTAGATGAGTGAAGCTATTGTATCTCTCATTCTTGAAGAGAATAACCCATACATAATATGTGTTTCCTTTCCTTCACTATAATCAGCATTAGTCCAAGGCTATTCAACATTGTCTTCTTGTGTACTGACATACTCAAGGATTTTTACATCAACATCCTCCTGTCCACAGGGGTAACATTAAAATGTATATTCCCACAGTAAAAAGTAACAATCAGGACATAGATAAATTCTCATAACAGAAAAAACATACATGTACATTTCTCTGATATCAAGTACATGATAATCATTCATAATAATTAATCACAATGATGATGCAAGGAGCCTAGGTGTTTGGATTTCCTCAGGGCTAATCCATAAACTAAAACAAACTATTTTCCCCCACTGTTTGCCGCAGTATGAGGTTAGTAACCGCTGTGATATATTTTGTCACGTACTGCTATTATTCGGAGTGTATTTATTAGAATAACTTATGCCGCATGGTCCAGTCTTCTGAATATTGCAAGCAATTTATTCACATCAATCTTCGCTTCTGTTCCTACTACGTGAGGTGATGCGGATTGAAGGCAATCCTATCCGAACATTCAGTTATATCAAGCGTTTGTTTTCTTTGTTCTTGAATTTATATTCTCAAACATGGCAATTCCTTAGCACTATTTTATGAAATGATTACATGTCCCTCACTCATATGGAGTGGTTACTAATCTGTTAACAAAAGGATTGTACTAAAATTTAGCACTATAGTTCCAAGTTACAGATTATGATGTGGCAAAGCATTTTATCCACTGACTAAGAGTCAGCCATATGCGTAATCATTTGTATGTCTTCGCATGGATAAAACAAGTTCAGAAATATCCTTAACAGCGAATTTACACTACATAGGATATTTGAAAGTGGCATACACAAGTTCTCTACTATGAAGTATGTAATCAAGAGTCTGTTCCCACATTGAGAAATTGTTTCTTTGAAAATGTTCTTTAGAGTTCAATCTCTACAGTACATAGATTATTTGCAGATTTCTAAGCATAGATAATGAGATATAGTTCACAATGCATAGAAGTTATTTTTCATAGGACTATGAAATTGGCTGAAACGAGTTCTCTACTTATGAAGTATGAATCAGGAGACTTCTCCCAAATTGAGAAGAGTTTCTGAATGTGTTTCTGACATGAGAGTTGATACTCTACAGTACACATAATATTTATAGGTTATAAGCACTATTAGTTAGATATAAGTTCATAATGCCTATAAAAGGTTTTAACATAGGGATTTGAAATTGTAAAACATAGGAAAAATTACAGCGTGGCCCACACATGTGCTTCAGTACTAAAAATCAAATCAGACTCTAGTTTACAAGAATTGTTGAATTATCATTCTAACTAATTCTTAATTATTTATTATTCTTAGAGGGATCATGCTGCATGGGCAACACATGGTTTATTTATTTTAGCCCAGGCTTTGTGCTATGGAGAGGCAATAACTCCATCCCTGGTCTTAACCGGTCTCGGAATCAAAGCGAGAGGCAACTGTTACGGGTTATAAGTCCTTGTCAGTTGGCGTAGACATGGGGCGCCATGCGTTGCCTCTGACGGTGGGAGACACCTACAGGTGTCACTGATCAGCTACCGCCCGCCTCGAGCTGGGCAGCCCCCGGCCAATTGGGTGCTGATCCGCCACAGCCTGCCTGCTTCAATGGGTGCTTGGAGCTAGGACAAAATCTGAATCGCAGGCTGTAAAACCAATGCACCAGGTACTAATAAAAAGAATAATAGAAACCTCAACCTACGGCTTGCAACCTGGAAAGTGAGAAACATGTGTCCAGGATTTTCCACTGACTTGACAAATATTGACGATGTGAGAAAAACGGCTGTGATTGATGCTGAACTCAATCGTCTTAACATTGATATTGCTGGCCTGCAGGAGACTCGCCTCGCTGAGGAAGGGTCACGCAGGGAAAACAATTACACCTTTTTTTGGAAGGGAAGAGGGCAGGCAGAAAAAAGGCAACACGGTGTGGGCTTTGCAGTGAAGAATTCGCTACTGGGAATGATTGATATCCCAGCTGGAGGTAATGAAAGATTATTATCACTGCGCTTGGCAATCTCTTGTGGATTTGCCACCATTCTCACTGCATATGCACCGACACTCACTTCCTCTGATGATGTGAAAGATACGTTCTATGAGCAGCTAGACTCTGCGATCAAGGCAGTTCCAAAATCCGACTACATTTATATGCTCGGTGATTTCAATGCTCGTGTGGGCAAGGACTCGAGTTCATGGCCAGTGTGCCTTGGAAAATACAACATCGGTCGCATGAATGATAATTGGGCAAAGGCTGCTGGAGCATTGCACTAGAAATGACCTATGTATTACAAACTCCTTTTTTAAAACAAAAGAGATGCATAAGGTCACAGTGGAAACATCCAAGATCCGGCCATTGGCATCAGCTGGACTTCATTATCACACGGAGACAACATCTGAACCATACATCATTAACTCGAAGTTACCACAGTGCTGACTGTGATACAGATCATTCTTTGGTTGTTGCAAGGGTTAGACTGAGACCAAAGAGAATCTACACAGCTAAACACAAGTCTAGTCCCAGGATTAATATTATTAACACTCACGATCCTGGAAAGTGCTTTGAATTTCAACAGCAACTTGAGGACGCTTTCAATGATACATCAGAAAATTGTATAGTAAATGATAAATGGAGTAGACTTAAGGAAACTATTTATAAAACAGCGGTAGGGGTTTACGGCACTGTGGATCATAAGAGGCAGGACTGGTTTGCGGCAAACAGCCAGATACTGCAGCCCTTGATTGATAAAAAGAAGATAGCTCTCTTAAGAAACAAGGAAAGACCAACGCGTAACACTCTGAGTGAGCTGAAGCAAGCGAGGAAGGATGTACAAAAGGCTGCCAGGCAGTGTGCGAATGACTATTGGATCAAGTTATGTGAGTCCATTCAAATCGCAAGTGATAAGGGAAACATCAGAAGCATGTATGAAGGGATAAAGAAAGCCTGTGGTCCAATGATCAAAAGAAGTGCACCGCTGAAAACCTTGACTGGAGAAATCATCACTGATAAGAAACAGCAGATGGATAGATGGGTCGAGCACTATTTAGAGCTTTACTCAAGTGAGACCAAGCTGGCGGATGATGCCCTCAACGCCATAGAGGCCCTGCCAACTCTTGACCACCTGGACACACTTCCCACTATAACAGAAGTTAAGTGTGCTATAAATGAGCTTGCATCTGGCAAGGCTCCAGGTAAGGATGGGATTCCAATAGAGGTGATCAGGAGTGGGCAAGACACCCTCGCTCTACAGATCCACCAGCTAATAGAGCTATGCTGGCGAGAAGGACAAGTCCCACAGGATTTCAAAGATTCAAACATCATAACGCTGTACAAGAACAAGGGAGATCGGAGCGACTGCAACAACTATAGGGGTATCTCACTTCTGTGTATTGTTGGGAAAGTATTTGCCAGAATTGTCCTGCGCAGACTTCAAGTCCTGAGAGATCAAGTCTACCCCGAATCACAGTGCTGCTTCCGTCAGAACCGGTCTACCATTGATATGATATTCTCATTGCGACAGATGCAAGAAAAATGCTGGGAACAAAATCAGCTACTGTTTATTGCCTTCATCGACCTCACAAAGGCATTAGATTTGGTCAGACGTGAGGGTCTGTTCAAAGCACTAAAGAAGATTGGCTGTCCACCAACTCTTCTGTCCATTGTGGAATCAGTTCCACACAGGCATGAAGGGTATAATCAAGTTTGATGGCTCAACTTCAGAAGAGTTTGAAATCAAGAGTGGAGTTAAGCAAGGTTGTGTACTATCCCCCACCCTCTTTGGGATATACTTTTCACTTCTACTGAAATATGCCTTTCGTGATCAGGATGACGGTATATACATTCACTCACGCTCAGATGGTGGCCTCTATAATGCTCAGAGATTGAAGGCCAAGACCAAAATTAGCAGGGTACTAATCAGAGAGTTGCTTTTTGCGGATGATGCTGCGATTACGACCCACTCTGAGGAAGAATTACAACATCTACTATCTGCATTCTCCAATGCTTGTTCTGAATTTGGTTTAACAATTAACAAAAAGAAGACACAGATTATGTCACAAGGTGCACATGGTATACCATCAATCTTTATTGACGACGCCGAACTGGAGATAGTAGACCATTTTACATATCTTGGATCAGAGGTAAATAGCAAATTATCCCTCGATCAGGAAATCAACATCAGGATTGGCAAGGCAGCAACAACAATGAACATGTTAGCAAAAAGAGTCTGGGAGAACAGGAAGCTTACTGCCAAAACAAAAGTCCTCGTCTACCAAGCCTGTGTCCTTAGTACTCTTCTTTATGGCAGTGAAACCTGGACAACTTACTCACGCCAAGAGAAACGTTTAAACAGCTTTCATATGCGGTGTCTGCGAAGAATACTTGGTATTAAGTGGCAAGACAAAATCACAAATACTGAAGTATTGGAAAGATCAGGTTGTGTGACGGTGTATTCCATGCTCAGTCTTCGTAGACTTAGATGGATAGGACACGTTAGGAGGATGGATGATGGTAGAATACCAAAGGACATCTTTTTGGTGAATTACAGACGGGTAGGAGATCTCAGGGTCGGCCTCTACTACGATACAAAGATGTGTGTAAGCGGGACATGATTGATACAGGCATTGATAATGCACAATGGGAGCACGTCGCCGCTGAACGTGTTGCATGGAGGGCAACTATCAGAAATGGAATAAAGACAAAGGAGAAAATGATTGCAGATAAAGCACACACAGAGCGTGAGAGACGTAAGATGGTGCAAAATGGTGGAAATGACCATGTTTTCACATGCACCTACTGTGGGCAAACATTTGCAGCAAGAATTGGCCTTACCAGCAACACTCGCCACCGCCATGGATCGTAGTTATTGCCATATGACAGTTATTAAGCCTTTTTGAAGCACAATGTACCAAACTATCGTCTGTCAAGACGGAAAGGTGCCAATGTAAATGTAAATTCTTAATTAGTTGGTAGTGAGAAATAGAACTGGTCCACATCAATAGACCACCCAGAGGGAGGGAGGGAGAGAGAGAGAGAGAGAGAGAGAGAGAGAGAGAGAGAGAGAGAGAGAGAGAGAGAGAGAGTCAACAGCTTCCCTGGGGTGAAGGGAACAGGCTATCGCACTTATATACACATATATATATATATATATATATATATATATATATTATATATATATATATATATATATATATATATGATGCCTCCATCATATTTCTATTATTATAGTAGCACAGTTTCTCATTTACTGTACATCGAAGCACACTGTCCAGTGCTAAATTTATATTAGAACATTGTTCATGGCCAGAGTCACAATTACTTAAAGTCTGTGGCTATATTTATGATCAGGACCATACTCCATGTGAACTAGGTGTGGATTGATATCATCGATAGTTGAGTGGTGGTCGAATAGGTCATGAGTGGCACATCTGGACGATCACACGAACAGTATACTTGCTCAGACGTTATTTATATCATAAACTGGTTGACTAGTAATCTTGGACCTACTCTGAGGGTATAGACGATTGAGCGGGTAGTGGGCAGTATGATCACCTCACGTTGACTGGTTTGTCCAGACTGCTGATGCTGGCACAGGACTATAAACGACTGTCCATCACCCCTCTCAGGAAAGTAGAATCTTTCATTCTGACATGCAGTTCGAAGTATGGAACCTCGTCCAAACTATGGACTTGATGTCAACGTCTTTAAACTTTAGTAGACACTGGCTCCATTTCTCCATCTGACTGCAGCCACACAGAACTTCTCGCCAGTCGGCCAGACAACCATCAGTTCTCCCAGCAGCTAGCTAGGTCACTGCTCTGCGCGGCTGAACAAGACTTCCTGTTCCTGGCAAACTATATATCTCCTGGTCACATCCTCCAGGCATTTTGAGAGAGAGAGAGAGAGAGGGAGAGAGAGAGAGAGAGAGAGAGAGAGAGAGAGAGAGAGAGAGAGAGAGAGAGACGAACACTAACGAACCACTGGACATTTTCATTTTCCCTAAAGGGTTAAAAATTGGGCAGGCAGGCCGCCTAACATGCTGCCCTTCTATCTTTCATACATTATTAATTCATCCACACATAATTCAAGGCGAATTGAGAACAACGACAATATGAATGATACGCATTATAAAAGGAAGGGGAAAATGCAAACATCAATACTACACAACTCAGTAATATTAATGAATATATATATATATATATATATATATATATATATATATATATATATATATATATATATATATATATATATATATATATATATATATATATATATATAGAGAGAGAGAGAGAGAGAGAGAGAGAGAGAGAGAGAGAGAGAGAGATTCAGCAGCCTCACACCGGTCTACTCGGTGCATTAAGGCAGGATCTAGCAGCAATTCTTCCGTGCTTCAGTGGCGTCTGCTGTCAAATTCTCTTACAATTTACCGTGGTGGACAATTCAAATTACTGTGTGGATATGTGTGTGGTACATCTCAGGTTGAAGAATTAATCTAATTACTTTAGTTCATGTTGTGTGACTTTTGCAGTTACGTACCTGGCGAGATGCAGCAAAATATGCCAGGCGATAAATCGTGCAGTCTATTGTGTGTGTGTGTGTGTGTTCGTTATTCAAATCCACTACGGGAAAACATTGTTTTGAATCTTACATAACGGCTCTTCTGTGTGTGTGTGTGTGTGTGTTTGTGTGTATGTGTGTTGTGTGTGTATGTGTGTGTGTGTGTGTGTTGTGTGTGTATGAGTGTGTGTGTGTGTGTGTGTGTGCGTGCGTGCGTGCGTGTGTTTGGAAGACATAATAAATAAGAGAACAAGAATGGCAAAAACTACTTTCAACAATATGAAAACACTTCTCATACCTAACCAGTTACGGTTTTAAAGTAACGGGGCTAAAGTGTAAGTTAATTTACGAATTAACATATTAATGACCATGTTTCTTCTTTTTTCTTCTTTCATCTTCAAATCCCCCTTAACAAACTTATGTCAAGCCCTTTGTAGACTTGATGATTGTCTGGATTACTGGAGCTTTGGTGTTTGTGCTTTGTGTGACACTTTCGGAGGTTACCCTGAGGAAAGAGGCCGAGCCATAAGAGAAATGGGATACAACCCCGAGAATATGAATTTAATCCTCTTGCACGGTAAAACCCGTTAAAAACAGTTGTGTTTTCCCCCCTTCAAAACTAGGCTTACCCAACCGAATCTATCAGAATGCGCCATAGCTCATATAATCATAAAGCAGTCACTGAACCAGCGTTGTCCCCTCCTGTCATGGAACGTAACTCTGTCACGACGACCCTGCTTTATTTTGTCTCCCATGTCCTCAAATGCCTGTACGGGCGGCCAACCACTGTAGTTCAAGGATTCTCAAACTTGTGATATGAATTCCTGGATGGATCTTTAGAGCTGGGGGAGGTTTGTGAAGCGCGGGAATTTCCTGAATAATAATAATCCCCTCCCCCCCCCCCCCCCACGTCAATTAAAAAAAAATAACAGTTAAAAATTAAATTTTACTTAATAATATCATGTATGAGCTTTTCACAAGCTTATTATGGAAGTCACTTTCAGATCGTAACTGGTTTTAGTAACATAATGTCATCAGCAAAGTGACTTAAAAAATTGGACGTGTACAGTCAAGATTTGTATGGGCACGTTAATGAGGAGGGATACACTTGGAAATTTTGTGACAACTGGCAAACTTGATGGGAGTGAGCAGGGCAGAAAAAAAGACGTTGGTATTCGGATGGCTTAGCGACAAGGCATGATGGAGAAAAGAACACAGACATAATCCAAGACTTCTAATCGGGATGGCAAACCGTGAACGTCCACTATAATCGGCAAGGCACATGATGATGATGAACGTGAAGCTCAAACCAAGTTACAGGTTGACTCATTCTTGATAATTGCAAGAGTCTTGAACACATGGGCACCGGGCCTGCAGGCATGAATGCTAGTTACTGAGCCACAGCTGCTTCCTCATTCAGCTTTGCTAACATTTAGTGATAGTGCCTTCTTGTGGATCTTCTCCACTTGCTTGTCTAGAATGGTTTGCACAATGAACAACTTTATGCTGCTCGTGATATTCTAAGAGTTAATATACAGCTGTATGATATACAGGGTAATGGGAGAAGATTATTTCTTCAGTAGATAAAAAAGTTAGTTGCATATCTTTTACGGGACGTCGCAAGTTTACGTTCAGTAGTTTGCCGCTGCGTTCTGAACGACCAGCACCCATACCATTTCGTAAAAAGCCAGTGCACACTTCAGTAGATAGCTGAAGAATATATCATTGTTTAAAACATGAAAAATCAAGCACAAACCAAAATAAGTCGATATTTTTCTCTCAAATTAAATTACCTCCTAACCCAATCTTCCATCTGTATTATTGCAACTTGTTACCCATTTTCCTTTTTAAACTCGAACGTAGTCCACGCAGGACTGATTTCTGCGTGTGGGATAACTTTTGGTATTACCAGTGTCCCTTGCCATCAAGTAAATCCACTCCGATTTCTGAGGTACTTGTAATTTGGGTACCCAAGTCAAGGACGATAAATCAACATTTTAGTCAAATTGACCTGTTGAACCCGTTACCTTATTAGTTATATAGGATGCCTACTAGCCCCTAAAAGAAGGAGCTGAAGGAGCGCAAAGGAGCCTGAAGGAGCGGGTCGTGAAGGAGCGCGAGGGCGTCTGAAGGAGCGGGTCATATCCGCTCCTTCTGTGGTGTCATATTGACTCCTTCTAACACCTGCCTAGTTGTGTCTTTGGCTTGTTAAGCTCGTTGTTTTTGGCGCGTAATTTTTTTTTAAAATGTACTAAGAATCGGGAGGAGCGGGGCTTCCTGTGTGTGTGTGTTTGTGTGTGGTCAGGGTGGAGCGGAAGGAGCCGGCGTAAATAGTAAGCTCAAAGAAGGTGGTTCTGTCCGACTCGTAGTAGGTCACCTGACCGGTCAGCACCCGAGTGACCACGAGTCCGATCATCGGTGTAACGAGTATCGGGGTATCTACTGGTGCTAACAACGGACAACCGACTGTGTCCTTAAAATGTCAAAACTTAAAAACCACAGATAGTTGTACAAAATGTGGGACAAAAAATCAATACTGATTCTCCTAACAACTAATCCAAAGGCTTATCACCGTCGTAATGAACTAGGTGGGTTATTAATAATGCTTTATATAAACCAGGCGGGGTGGTCGGGGCAGCGCGGGCGACGAACGCGGGGGCGAACACGACCGGGAGGTCGCGTGGGCGCGGGTTCTAACCCTCGAGCCGCGCCGGGTGTCGTATGAAAATTGTAATAAGTAAAAATGTAAATAATTCGGATGTATGAGCTATAGTGGTTCGTAGTGTCTTATACATTATCATTATATATATTACACCGCTTCAAATGAAAACCTTAACAAAGAACAGATGGCCGAAGTAAAGGTTGTGGTAGGAGTGGCTTAGTGTTATTCGTTGGTAAGGGTTGGTTGAGTGGCCGATTAGCTAGGTAAGTGCTTCCAAACACTATCATCGGGTTCGAATCCCGGTAGGGCGGTCTAGTGGTAGAAGAAATATTGATAATGTTTTTGTTACTTAGTTGTGATGGCGATAGCTGGTGGTAGTAACAGGCTATGTGTAGCAAAGGAGAGGTGGTGTGTTGGTTGAAGTTTAGGTGGTACCCCAGACGAGATGACAGGTTCGAATCTCGGTGCTGTGTCACTGGTAAGGGTAATAGGCGTCAGCGTGTGGGGTGTCTAGCTGGTTATACGGGTTATGATTAGGGACAGTCTGTCTCTCCGTGTCGCTGTGTCCACAAGTCCAAGGGAAAAACAGGCATCCGACTTCACAGCTTAACGTAACATAACAAATTGGAGAACATAAGATACCCATACACGTCGCCAGCTGTTACAAAACCAATAATAGCCAGCTGTATATATGACTAATCCTGGGGGGCTTATCGCCGTGGATAGAAAGGGGTTGGGAAAGCAATAATACTCGTCATATCTTCGGGGAGGGGTTTATAACATATGTCGTCTAAGCCCAAGGTATATCTCCTGTAATATAAGGTGGTCGGAAAACCAATATCACTAGCCTCAATTCTTCTCATAATCGCGACCAGTGGCTTAAAGACTTAACCGTTATTGCAGACACAGCTGTGTGCAGACTAATCTACCAGGTCACGTGGTCTAGGCCATATCGACAAAAACGGGGTATAAATGCTAAGGAATATTCACTGTACAAAACAGTTTCTACCAGCCGATCAGAGCGAGGAAACCAGACAGGACAACCTCTTGATACGAGTCCACAACAGGAGATATCGTGTATAAAAGACGACCAGTCTATATCATATACACCAAAAACAGAGCTCACCATGTGGCAAGGCAGTAATGGTAAGGTGGACTTTGATGAATCTTTCACAGTTTTGTTATGTTTCTTCACATCGACACGTCGTTAACCTAACAATACGAGTATAATACAGGGGAAAATATAGGCCTAGGCGTATATAACAGCTGAGGAAACAACACAATAGGTTCGTAACAGTTCATATTAGGCTGTGTCAAAATAATGTGAACATGGCGTTACGGTGGTACCTTAATATACACTAGTAGTATTGGGTAGTCGTATGGGGAGTCAGAATTGTTTCTGGTGAGGTCTACATGGCCATGTTCGCTATGACTTTACGTTCTTATAAAAAGGAGGGGGTCATATCCGATCCAGAGCTAATAATGATATTAGGTGTTCCCTGTACAGATGGTATAGTACCTTATTTTTATCTATGTTTTACAGATACGGATGACCAGGAAGTCCTAATTCGGAAACTGTGGGGTCTATTAAGAGCGGAACCACACAGCGACTGCCTGGACTGCGCTATTCGCAATATGCAGCAAGCCCAGAAACTCATGGATTCGCTTATGAAGTCTTGGGTTAAAAGTGATAGTTTTTATGATCTAGTAAAGTGTCGACTGCAGTCTGTACTACAAGAACACTTTACCAAGGAGGACATAATCACGCTAAGTCTCAGTAGACTTGAGGCATGTCTCCACGAATATAACGACGAACACGCAACTCCCGAGCCCTCGCCAACCAACAACGAACGGACATCGCCACCAACATCACCGATCTCCTTAACGTTCAGTCAATCCACACTAGTGGATGGGTGGTAAGCGGCTACATTTAGGTCGTCAATAACTGAACAAAGCTCAATATAAATATACGTCGTTGTATTGTTCTGTCTTTTCACGGTGTGTTTCATAGGGGTGGCTACAGAGTGGTATATCACTCGAATGATCGTTTACTGACACAAACAACCCACATCCATCAGGGCTCTCACTAGTGGTAAATCGATGTCTCCTAGTGTGAAAAGCGTGAATATCAGTGCACAAGCTATCACAGTGTTGTGACCAAGTGCAACTGTTATTATTCGTGAAGAACACAGACAAAGCCCGCCTTATAAGTTCGGTGACATTGGTATCAATTCCACATTTGGTCAACACGAAAAAGATGTCTACGCCACCAACAGACCCTCATCAGGTTGCCCTAAGACCGGTTGTCACTAAAAAATTATATACTGAACCAAGAAAGAGTAGTTAGGAACAAAATCAACAGAGATGCAACCCGGTTGGTTTACTCGTTAAACGTACAAACTCCGGTCAATGTGGTACTATAACATTTGACAGTACAAGTCACTATGAGTCGTTTTGAACCCGTATGTTTAGCTATTACAAGAGGCAACGCATTGAAACCAAACAAGACCTGAATGGGGTGCCAGTGGAAGAACTGTTGTCAACACCGTTGGCTAAATTCCCTATATAGCACAGGACATATGAAACTTTTTCGCTCAAGGAAAGATTGACAATATTAATTCTTGGTTAGAAATATACGTTATTGAACTTGAAGGACGCGATACAGATGAGTAGACACACAAACAACCTGCCCGAGTCAAAGATATGATCGGTCAGTAGATCAGTAAACAAATTGAACATTAAAATATTCTTGGACACTAAAAATTGTTGTGTTTGCTGTTTTCACAGGTGTGGTAAACTGATCAACTAGGTGAAATATAAAGACGCTGCATTCTCGAGGTCAAACAGCTACTAAGTCACTGAAATATACAAACCGTGTATCAAACTACTACTACTATCAACCAACTAGTATCAAGATATCGTATTGGCACCCAGAAGCATTATGCCCACTCCTAAGAAAGAAGGCCACCTGTGTATCACCTGTGGGAAAGTATTTACTGAAAAATACAATCTCACACGCCACACTAATACAGTTCACAATTCCACAACCTACAAATGTCACAGCTGTGGGCGTTTGTATCAACGAAAAGACAATTTACAACGTCATATAAGAACACAACATCAGACACCATTAGACATCGCTTAAGCAGGGAAAAACACTACTGGTCACATAGTAACAGAGGAAACAGATATCCAACAAAAAGATAGAGCCAAATTGACAGCCCTTAGGAATTACTGCAAGGCACTGTTGATCATGTTACCCAACCAGGTATTCGTATTAGAAAAAAGAGAAGACCAACAACAATGGGTGCTCATGGACACGTATGATATTAGCGACTGACTACTCAGACAAGTGTATACGACTGGGTGATTGAAAATTAAAAGAGGAAACAAATGAAAATCTCTGTCTTTGTTATTTGATTTGTATCATTTTTGTAAACATTTGTCCTTTTGTACTTGTGACATTCTTCTGGTGTACTTGGCTCGTTGGCAGATATTTGTGTATTTGTACTTTTGTGGTATTGTACTTGTGTATGTGATTCTGTCTCGCTATACCAATGTGTATTTATTCCTGTCTCTCTGTTCCAATGTGTACTGGTGGTCCACTGTGTGCATGTCTCGTTTATTATTGTTTGTGTGCATCAATTGTTCCACAACCAACATTTCACATCCAGACAAAAGTACAGGTTCTATGTACCACTCCAACAGTCAAATAAGAAAAACTGTTAGCCAAACTGACAAAACTGTTGGCCAAAATAAGAAACGCCTCGACCAATATTATAAAAAGTAGGAAAAATTGTAACCAAACTAATCAAAAATGTTGACAAAAATTGGAAATAGCTCGACAAACCTTATGAAAAGTAGGAAAATTTTCGTCAAATGTGAAAAATATTGAGCAAGTAGGAAATCATGTTAACCAAAGGTGAAAAATATTGACCAAGTAAAGAAACTTCTCGTCCAAACTCATAAAAAGTAGGAAAATTTGTTAGCCAAATGGGAAAAATGGTGGCCAAATACAGAAATATCTCGACCAAACTAATAAACATTAGGAAAATGTGCTAGCCAAAGGTGAAAAATATTGGTCAAGTAAAGAAATATTTCATCCGAATTTATAACAAGTAAGAAAACATGCTAGTAAAATCAAGAAATATGTCGACCAAAGTAATACAATAGGCAAAACGATGGACAAACTTATAAAGATGTCGACCGTTATAAGAATATGTGTTACCCAAATTAGGAAAAATATTGCCCAAGTTTTGAAATATCTCGACCAAACTTACAAACAGTAGGAAAATATGTCGACTACAGAAGGAATATTTGTTAGCCAAAGATGAAAAATAGTGGCCAAGTAAAGAAATATCGCATCCAAACTTTTTAAAATGTATGAAAATGTGTTAGCCAAAGGTGAAAACTGTTGACAAGTAAAGAAACTTCTCGGCCAAACTCATAAAAAGGTAGGAAACTTTGTTAACCAAATGTGAAAAAAATATTGTTCCAAGTAAAGACAGGTTTCAACTAATCTTATAAATATATCGCCCAAACTTATAAACATTAGGAAAATGTGTTAACCAAATGGGAAAAATATTGGCGAAGTGAAGAAATATCTCATCCATTCTTATAAAAATTAGGAAAAGGTGGTAACCTAATGGGAAAAATATCGCAAAAGTGAAGAAAAAATTTACACAAAATTTATAAAACTTAGGAAAATGTGTTAACCTAAGGAGAAAAATATTGACCAAGTAAAGACAAATTTACACCAAACTTATGAAAAGTAGGAAAATTTGTTAACCAAAGCGGAAAAAATATGGGCTAAACTATGAAATATGTGACCCAAACTAATAAATCGCAATTTTATTTCGCAAGATGTAAGCTCGATATACGTCCTATACCTAACTTACACCTATACTTAGGCTATATCTGTATATTAAGTGAAGCGGGCAATAAAATTGCGATTCATTAGTTTTAAATTGTAATTAAATTTTAACTTTTCACATTTCTAACACTGGTTTGTATCTATGTCAGAGTTTGTTGTGTTTGATGTATAGTTAGGGTTAGGGTTAGGGGTTAAAGTTAGGGTTAGGGGTTAGGGTTAGTGTTATGATTAGATGATGTATAGGTAGGGTTAGGGTTAATAAGAAAGAGTTTGTTGAGTTTGACGTATATAAGGCTCTATGTTTTGTAGGCTCTTTTAGGCGAGCAGTGTTAGTTACTCTGGTAGTCCAAGGAATTCGTCTCAGGAACCCAATCTCTGTTGCTGTTTTCAAGTTCTTTTTAGGAGTGATGGTTGATGACCATATTCATTGTCTATAATACCGCCTAGTATGTTAGGTGGGCAGGTGATGTATCTCCATTAGATTGGGAAACCTGCCTAGTCAGCAGAAAATCGGTTGTTCTGTAATCAAAGAGAGTGTTAATGTTATTCGATATGAAACGTTGAAAGTCGGTTATAAGATCTGGTAGAGGGTATTCAAGGGCTCATTAAGACAGACGTGGTTTTAAGAAAGGTCGACTTCATAACAGACAGTGTTGGTTGCAGACTTGTCGTTATTGCAGCTGTGAAATGACAAAGTGTGAAAGCGGTGGACAAAGTACGAAATGTTATGTTAGCTAAACTTCGAGACCACCCTTTGTATTGTTGAAAGATGGAACAATGAAAGGTTAGTGTAGAACTCATTGTGGTATAGAAAGTTGAAGATGTCAGCCATGGGTAATAGCTCTTTGCTGATGAATACTCAGATGATATTGAAACTATCCCAGGTGGAGCCACAGATTGCATTACCATAAATGTTGTTATGACTGTTTCATTAGAACTCATGTGCAACGAAGGTTTGGAGTATCTTGGTGATGTGACATGGAAAAGTTGTGAAGTTATCTATGAAAGACAGAGACACTTTGTGTTAGAAAGAAAGAACAAAGAGTGTGAAGAGATGGGTGATTAGTATGTATAAGTGCGTCTTTAGCAGATACGTTGGAATGGTAAGTTGAAACTTTCGGTAATGTAAAAGAGGGAAAGTGTTGACGTTGATGATTATGTCTTGTGAAATGTCTGTTCAGATAAAAGTTCAAGATACTTTTGACATAACTACAGAAGCAATATTTTTTTTTCCCTACTTATTTAAAAGTTTACACGAGATATTTATAAGTTTGGTTAAGATGTTTCATGTTTTGGCCAACATTTTCCCCCCTTTGGCTAACATATTTTCTTACTTGGGTCAACATATTTCATAGTTTAGCCCATATTTTTTCCCCTTTGGTTAACAAATTTTCCTACTTTTCATAAGTTTGGTGTAAATTTGTCTTTACTTGGTCAATATTTTTCTCCTTAGGTTAACACATTTTCCTAAGTTTTATAAGTTTTGTGCAAAATTTTCCTTCACTTTTGCGATATTTTCCCCATTAGGTTACCACCTTTTCCTAATTTTTATAAGAATGGATGAGATATTTCTTCACGTCGCCAATGTTTTTCCCATTAAGTTAATACATTTTCCTCCTTTTCATAAGTATGGTTGAGATATTTCTTCACTTGGTCAATATTTTTCCCATTTGGTTAACACATTTTCCTAATGTTTATAAGTTTGGGCGATATATTTATAAGATTAGTTGAAACCTGTCTTTACTTGGAACAATATTTTTTTCACATTTGGTTAACAAAGTTTCCTACCTATTTATGAGTTTGGCCGAGAAGTTTCTTTACTTGTCAACAGTTTTCACCTTTGGCTAACACATTTTCATACATTTTAAAAAGTTTGGATGCGATATTTCTTTACTTGGCCACTATTTTTCATCTTTGGCTAACAAATATTCCTACTGTAGTCGACATATTTTCCTACTGTTTGTAAGTTTGGTCGAGATATTTCAAAACTTGGGCAATATTTTTCCTAATTTGGGTAACACATATTCTTATAACGGTAGACATCTTTATAAGTTTGTCCATCGTTTTGCCTATTGTATTACTTCGGTCGACATATTTCTTGATTTTACTAGCATGTTTTCTTACTTGTTATAAATTCGGATGAAATATTTCTTTACTTGACCAATATTTTTCACCTTTGGCTAGCACATTTTCCTAATGTTTATTAGTTTGGTCGAGATATTTCTGTATTTGGCCACCATTTTTCCCATTTGGCTAACAAATTTTCCTACTTTTTATGAGTTTGGACGAGAAGTTTCTTTACTTGGTCAATATTTTTCACCTTTGGTTAACATGATTTTCTACTTGCTCAATATTTTTCACATTTGACGAACAAGTTTCCTACTTTTCATAAGTTTTGTCGAGCTATTTCCTATTTTCGTCAACATTTTTAATTAGTTTGGTTACAATTTTTCCTACTTTTTATAATATTGGTCGAGGCGTTTCTTATTTTGGCCAACAGTTTTGTCAGTTTGGCTAACAGTGTTTCTTATTTGACTGTTGGAGTGGTACATAGAACCTGTACTTTTGTCTGGATGTGAAATGTTGGTTGTGGAACAATTGATGTACACAAACAATAATAAACGAGACATGCACACAGTGGACCACCAGTACACATTGGAACAGAGAGACAGGAATAAATACAAATTGGTATAGCGAGACAGAATCACATACACAAGTACAATACCACAAAAGTACAAATACACAAATATCTGCCAACGAGCCAAGTACACCTGAAGAATGTCACAAGTACAAAAGGACAAATGTTTACAAAAATGATACAAATCAAATAACAAAGACAGAGATTTTCATTTGTTTCCTCTTTTAATTTTCAATCACCCAGTCGTATACACTTGTCTGAGTAGTCAGTCGCTAATATCATACGTGTCCATGAGCACCCATTGTTGTTGGTCTTCTCTTTTTTCTAATACGAATACCTGGTTGGGTAACATGATCGACAGCGCCTTGCAGTAATTCCTAAGGGTTGTCAATTTGGCTCTATCTTTTTGTTGGATATCCGTTTCCTCTGTTACTATGTGACCAGTAGTGTTTTTCCCTGCTTGAGCGATGTCTAAGGGTGTCTGATGTTGTGTTCTTATATGACGTTGTAAATTGTCTTTTCGTTGATACAAACGCCCACAGCTGTGACATTTGTGGGTTGTGGAATTGTGAACTGTATTAGTGTGGCGTGTGAGATTGTATTTTTCAGTAAATACTTTCCCACAGGTGATACACAAGTGGCCTTCTTTCTTAGGAGTGGGCATCCTGCTTCTGGGTGCCAATACGATATCTTGATACTAGTTGGTTGATAGTAGTAGTAGTTTGATACACGGTTTGTATATTTCAGTGACTTAGTAGCTGTTTGACCTCGAGAATGCAGCGTCTTTATATTTCACCTAGTTGATCAGTTTACCACACCTGTGAAAACAGCAAATACAACAATTTTTAGTGTCCAAGAATATTTTAATGTTCAATTTGTTTACTGATCTACTGACCGATCATATCTTTGACTCGGGCAGGTTGTTTGTGTGTCTACTCATCTGTATCGCGTCCTTCAAGTTCAATAACGTATATTTCTAACCAAGAATTAATATTGTCAATCTTTCCTTGAGCGAAAACGTTTCATATGTCCTGTGCTATATAGGGAATTTAGCCAACGGTGTTGACAACAGTTCTTCCACTGGCACCCCATTCAGGTTTTGTTTGGTTTCAATGCGTTGCCTCTTGTAATAGCTAAACATACGGGTTCAAAACGACTCATGGTGACTTGTACTGTCAAATGCTATAGTACCACATTGACCGGAGTTTGTACGTCTAACGAGTAAACCAACCGGGTTGCATCTCTGTTGATTTTGTTCCTAACTACTCTTTCTTGGTTCAGTATATAATTTTTAGTGACAACCGGTCTTAGGGCAACCTGATGAGGGTCTGTTGGTGGCGTAGATATCTTTTTCGTGTTGACCAAATGTGGAATTGATACCAATGTCACCGACCTTATAAGGCGGGCTTAGTCTGTGTTCTTCACAAATAATAACAGTTGCACTTGGTCACAACACTGTGATAGCTTGTGCACTGATATTCACGCTTTTCACACTAGGAGACATCGATTTACCACTAGTCAGAGCCCTGATGAATGTGGGTTGTTTGTGTCAGTAAACGATCATTCGAGTGATATACCACTCTGTAGCCACCCCTATGAAACACACCGTGAAAAGACAGAACAATACAACGACGTATATTTATATTGAGCTTTGTTCAGTTATTGACGACCTAAATGTAGCCGCTTACCACCCATCCACCAGTGTGGATTGACTGAACGTTAAGGAGGTCGGTGATGTTGGTGGCGCTGGACGTTCGTTGTTGGTTGGCGAGGGCTCGGGAGTTGCGTGTTCGTCGTTATATTCGTGTAGACATGCCTCAAGTCTACCGAGACCTAGCGTGATTATGTCCTCCTTGGTAAAGTATTCTTGTAGTACAGACTGCAGTCGACACTTTTCTAGATCATAAAAACTATCACTTTTAACCCAAGACTCCATAAGCAAATCCATGAGTGGCTGGGCTTGCTGCATATTGCGAATAGCGCAGTCCAGGCAGTCGCTGTGTGGTTCCCGCTCTTAATAGACCCCACAGTTTCCGAATTAGGACTTCCTGGTCATCCGTATCTGTAAAACATAGATAAAAATAAGGTACTATACCATCTGTACAGGGAACACCTAATATCATTATTATCTCTGGATCTGATATGACCCCCTCCTTTTTATAAGAACGTAAAGTCATAGCGAACATGGCCATGTAGACCTCACCAGAAACAATTCTGACTCCCCATACGACTACCCAATACTACTAGTGTATATTAAGGTACCACCGTAACGCTATGTTCACATCATTTTGACACAGCCTAATATGAACTGTTACGAACCTATTGTGTTGTTCCTCAGCTGTTATATACGCTTAGGCCTATATATCCCCCTGTATTATACTCGTATTGTTAGGTTAACGACGTGTCGATGTGAAGAAACATAACAAAACTGTGAAAGATTTATCAAAGTCCACCTTACCATTACTGCCTTGCCACATGGTGAGCTCTGTTTTTGGTGTATATGATATAGACTGGTCGTCTTTTATACACGATATCTGCTGTTGTGGACTCGTATCAAGAGGTTGTCCTGTCTGGTTTCCTCGCTCTGATCGGCTGGTAGAAACTGTTTTGTACAGTGAATATTCCTTATCATTTATACCCCGTTATTGTCGATATGGCCTAGACCACGTGACCTGGTAGATTAGTCTGCACACAGCTGTGTCTGCAATAACGGTTAAGTCTTTAAGCCACTGGTCGCGATTATGAGAAGAATTGAGGCTAGTGATATTGGTTTTCCGACCACCTTATATTACAGGAGATATACCTTGGGCTTAGACGACATATGTTATAAACCCCTCCCCGAAGATATGACGAGTATTATTGCTTTCCCAACCCCTTTCTATCCACGGCGATAAGCCCCCCAGGATTAGTCATATATACAGCTGGCTATTATTGGTTTTGTAACAGCTGGCGACGTGTATGAGTATCATATGTTCTCCAATTTATGTTACGTTAAGCTGTGAAGCCGGATGCCTGTTTTTCCCTTGGACTTGTGGACACAGCGACACGGAGAGACAGACTGTCCCTAATCATAACCCGTATAACCAGCTAGACACCCCACACGCCTATTACCCTTACCAGTGGCACAGCACCGAGATTCGAACCTGTCATCTCGTCTGGGGTACCACCTAAACTTCAACCAACACACCACCTCTCCTTTGCTACACATAGCCTGTTACTACCACCAGCTATCGCCATCACAACTAAGTAACAAAAACATTATCAATATATCTTCTACCACTAGACCGCCCTACCGGGATTCGAACCCGATGATAGTGTTTGGAAGCACTTACCTAGCTAATCGGCCACTCAACCAACCCTTACCAACGAATAACACTAAGCCACGCCCACCACAACCTTTACTTCGGCCATCTGTTCTTTGTTAAGGTTTTCATTTGAAGCGGTGTAAATATATATATAATGATAATGTATAAGACACTACGAACCACTATAGCTCATACATCCGAATTATTTACATTTTTACTTATTACAACTTACATACGACACCCGGCGCGGCTCGAGGGTTCGAACCCGCGCCCACGCGACCACCCGCCAGCGACCGTCCCCGCGTCCGTCGCCCGCGCTAGCCCCGACCACCCCGCCCTGTTTATATAAAGCATTATTAATAACCCACCTAGTTCATTACGACGACGATAAGCCCCTGGATTAGTTGTTACGAGAATCAGTATTGATTTTTTTGTCCCACATTGTGTACAACTATCTGTGGTTTTTAAGTTTTGACATTTTAAAGACACAGTCGGTTGTCCGTTGTTAGCACCAGTAGATACCCCACTACTCGTTACACCGATGATCGGACTCGTGGTCACTCGGGTGCTGACCGGTCAGGTGACTACTACATAGGGGACGGCACCACCTTCTTTGCACTTACTATTTACGCCGGCTCCTTCCGCTCCACCCTGACCACACACACACACAGGAAGCCCCGCTCCTCCCGATTCTTAGTACATTTAAAAAAAAAAAATTACCCGCCAAAAACAACGAGCTTACCAAGCCAAAGACACAACTAGGCAGGTGTTAGAAGGAGTCAATATCACACCACAGTAGGAGCGGACATGACCCGCTCCTTCAGACGCCTTCGCGCTCCTTCACGATCCGCTCCTTCAGGCTCCTTTGCGCTCCTTCAGGAGAGCTCCTTCAGCTCCTTCTTTTAGGGGCTAGTAGGCATCCTATATAACTACTTACCTTGCCACCATCACACTGGCAGATTATATGCTAGCGCTCTTATCCATTCGTTAATGTCACTGTTATTATTGTCTGAGCAACGCAGTACGAGTTGTTCAGTCTTATACGACATGAATAATGTTGGAAGTGACAATGACTATGTTTCCATCCCGGTAGTCAGGTAGCTAGGGGTAGTGTTCGCAGTTTTACCACCCCGGCCTGCCGGATTTGAAATCAGCTGCATGTTATTTCGAAGTTGATTTTCACATTGGTATATATGGCGGCCGTTCAAAAATTAATAGTCAGCTACTGAATGTAACATTGCCTGCACAATTAGAGACCGACAAAAAGCTGGGGTTGAAGCGAGGTCCTCAAAGAAGAAGAGGAAGGAGAAGAAGGAGAAGAAGACAGAAGAAGAAGAAGAAGAAGAAGAAGAAGAAGAAGAAGAAGAAGAAGAAGAAGAAGAAGAAGAAGAAGAAGAAGAAGAAGAAGAAGAAGAAGAAGAAGAAGAAGAAGAAGAAGAAGAAGAAGAAGAAGAAGAAGAAGAAGAAGAAGAAGACAGAAGAAAGAAAGAAAGAAAGAAAGAAAGAAAGAAAGAAAGAAAGAAAGAAAGAAAGAAAGAAAGAAAGAAAGAAGAGGAGGAGGAGGAAGAGGAGGAGGAGAAGGAGGAGGAGGAAGAAGAAGAGGTCTACAGAGTTAATTAACATTCAGAAGGAACCAACAGTTGTCTCAGAACCCACCAATTTTAAGAACCACTATTGAAGATGTCATTTGATACACGGTATATGGCTGTTTTAACTTGTTATTGCCAGAGAGGAGACATTAAAAAATAAAAATAAAATATTCTAAGCTGTTAAATACACCGAGATCAGGTGCTCTTGGCTGTGTTGTAACTTGCTGTTACTACGCATTGAGGCATTTGAAACGTAAAATACAAAATGCGAGATGATATATTGCACGGTAAAGTTTGGATGACAGGAGCATCTAAGACACTGTGGAGGCAATGCACTCATAACTACTCACTTATTCATTAGACACTGCAAAGGAGTCATTATTAAAGAAGTGACGTAATGATCTATTGCATTGTTTGCATAGAGAACCCCTGTATTTGAAGCATGGACAATAAGCTTGTCAGCCAAGAAACATCTAATGGCGGTGGAAATGTGCTTTCTGAGGAACATATAATGGCGGTAGAAATGTGGTTTCTGAGGAAAATGGAAAGAAAACAATGAGTGCACAGAAAAGCCATTGAACAATTCTTTCAACAACAACAACAATAAAAAAAAAGAGAACAAACAAACAAACAACCAAACAAAAACAACAACAACAATAACAAGAACAAAGCATATGAAAACCTTTAAATGATTCACCATTTTAAACAATCACCGGAGTCTTGGATCAGGTCAATGTTCTTGTCGTGTGACCAAGTCATCCTGGTGATAATCTCTCTGCCTTCCTCTTGCTCTTTTTCATCAGTTTTGCAATACAGCATTACATTTCCTAGCTTCGCTTCTATTATTAAATGCATGTTGAGACTGTGACACTGGGGAGGCAATGCACACATAATTAGTCACTTCTCAGTTAGACACTGCAAAGAAGTCATTATTATGGTTTTCTTTCCATTTTCCTCAGAAACCACGTTTCTACCGCCATTAGATGTTCCTCAGAAACCACATTTCCACCGCCATTAGATGTTTCATGGCTGACAAGCTTATTGTCCATGCTTCAAATGTAGTGGTTCTCTATGCAAACAATGGAATAGATCATTACGTCGCTTCTTTAATAATCACTTCTTAACAGTGTCTAATTGAGAAATGCGTAGTTATGTGTGCTTTGCCTCCCCAGTGTCACATTCTCAACATGCGTTTAATAATAGAGAAGTGCAGAGAATTTAATGTAAACCTATTTTCATATTTTGTGGATTATTCAAAGGCATTTGACTGTGTTCAACATCAGAAACTTTGGAAATCATGAGGAATATGGGCTTTCCGTCACATGTAATACAACTCATAAAAATCCTCTACCTATACCAACAAGCAACGGTTAGAATAGATGGCGAAACATCAGATTGGTTTGACATCAAGCAAGGAGTCCGTCAGTGCTGTGTGCTGTCCCCTATTTGTTTAACCTGTACGCCGAAAATATAATGAGAAATGTCAGGGACGATATAAACAGGGAGCTATATGATGCTCTAAATATCGGTGGTCATGACATACCAGAGATTCGGTATGCTGATGACACAGTATTGCTATCCACAACACACAATTGTATAGAAAACCTAATAACCTCAACCCAATTGAATAGCGACAATCACAACTTATATCTTAACATAGCATAAACAAAGATAATGCATACAGATAAAAACTACTATGGAGAAAGAAATATATTTAATGAGGAACAATTGGAGGTGGTGGAAAATTTTGAATATCTTGGGTCATTGATTACCAACAATGGTGATACAATGAAAGAAGTTAAAAGGCGAATAGCTATTGCTCTTCAAAGACTAAAACAACTGAATAAATTGTTTAGAGTGACAGATATAACAAAAACAAATTAGATTTTTAAGAGCATGCATCTTTCCCATTGCAGCATACGCCTGTGAGACCTGGACATTTACTAAACAAGCTGAACAGCGCATAAATGCCTTTGAATATAAATGTTAAAGACGAGTTCTAAGAATATCTTGGATAAAGAGAAGAACAAATGCATCCATACTTCAAGAGCTGAATATTGAAGAAGGTTAGCTATTAAAGACGATAAAACAAAGAAAATTAAATTATTTTGGTCTCTTGAAACGTCACGAAAGTTTGGAGAGAACAATAATGGAGGGGTATATGCCTGGGAAGAGAGGAAGAGGACGGCCAAAGAGAAGATGGGTGCAGGATGTGGCGGATGATCTCCAGATGGGTGTATCGGACGCGGGACATCTTGCTTATGATCGAGAGGTTTTCCGGAAGGTTGTCATGGGAGCGAGGTTCTGCAAAGGACATACTACTGAATGAATGAATGAATGAATGAATGAATGTATGAATGAATGAATGAATGAATGAATTATCTATAGATAATCCACATTCTGTGAGGATGTCACGAGAAGGGAAGTCCTGGAGTATGTCAACACAACGCTAAAGTTTATCTAGAGAAGAGTGTCGTAATAAGTGTCTTCCCTGGGGTGAGGGGAATCAACACCCACATTCTTTTAACTCCATATCATTATCTTGAGGATCTCCTGGATCTCGGTCCACAAATCCCCATCAGTCTTTGGATCATTCTCTCTCTCTCTCTCTCATCTCTCTCTCTCTCTCTCTCTCTCTCTCTCTCTCTCTCTCTCTCTCTCTCTCTCTTCTTCTTCTTCTTCTTCTTCTTCTTCTTCTTCTTCTTACCATTGGACCATGCTCCCTCTCATTCTTTTCCAAAACACACTACACAACTCTAGCTTCTAACAATATGAAAATTAATTTAATATAGAAAAGTGTCAGGTGTGTGCAAAGAGTATGTGTAGAATGTCTTTCGTATAATCTAGAGTGTATGCAGAATCAGACCGAACAGCTCAGGATCAACGTCTGCTTTCATCACAGTGCCGGCCACACAACAGCACCATAGATCAAGCACAGAAGGACCTCACCAATTGATGCGTCTCTCCGGCCAGGTGTCGACATCCTCCAGTGGCTCTTGGATAGTCCGGATGCCTGGTCACCACTGGTGGATGTAGTCCAATACTGATCATGAATCCGACACACACGGTGTAACTAATATGTCACTAAAAGTTCTGTGATCTGATAATCCTTGTAAAGTAAAATAAATGTTTACTGCCATTTTGAAACAAAATGCTAATTGTTAATTTCTCACAGGAATTCACCATTTGGAAAACACAATGTTAATTGTTAATTTCTCACAGGAATTCACCATTTGGAAAACGCAATGTTAATTGTTAATTTCTCTATGTAAATACTATTGTCCCTGTTACTGGTGGTATTGTAAGTATCTTCATTCTAATATGATGAGAACTACCACGGAGGAATCACTCTTAGATGATCGTCGGTTCCTGCTCAGCAGAGGCCAGGTTCTTGCAGACCCTCTGGGTTATGGGCCCAGTGCAAAAGCCGCTGAGTGAAAACTGCCTTCAATGATCGAGCTATAATCTTCTTCTATGACTTGTGTGCTAGCTTTTTTTAGAAAACATAGTGGAACCTGTTGAAGAGAGAACACCTGGTGAGAGCAACCCAATTGCGACCTTCATTAGGTGAGTGTAGGCCGACGGCCGCACCCAGATATTTAACAGAGAACTAAACTCTGGCATAAGGCAGAGGAGCTAATCACATTGGTCTGAGTCATGGTAAGACAAGGAAAGACTAAAGGAAAAGCGCAGAAACCCAGTAGATACCCTACTGGAAGATCCTACCATTTGACATTTCCCCTATCTCCCCCCCCCCCCAACCATCCCCAATCTCCCCGAATATCAACCCTCCACCTTGTTCTTAACTCATTGAGTTAATTGATATCTCACACTAGCTAGTTTTTGCAACGCGATAGCCTACTGCTGCCGACGCCCCTATAATAAGTTCTCACAACGCACATTACTACACTCGACTCCTAAGAATCATCTAATTTGGGTCTATGTCACCGACCGTTAGGGTGTTTCTATTGAAATAGACAGAAATCCCTATCCAAGAGTTTGCCGACAGTCTCTAGAAATTATGGCTCGTTACAAGAATGTCTAAAGGGATGGTCCCGATAGAAGAGACTGGGATTCACTTGGTAGACAAAGGCAGAAGGTGAAGAACACTCGTGTATGTAGGAAGCCCTAACACGAATGCCTAGTTTATCTGTCGGTGATCCTTCGTCAATTGATGGAGCCCCCTGTTTTAAATACTTTCACGCACTCACGCGCACACCTTGCGTTCAAAATGATCACGAGTGGAGTACGTTGGTGAAAGTATAAAACAATAATACTCTTTAATAATAAAAGAGAAAATGAAAATTGTGGTTCAACTGGTGAACTATGATAGTTACATTTATGTTACAGGTACAAAAATAAAATAGTTTTCTGATGCTTAGACAGATAGCATGTCATCATTCACACCATCCAGACAGTGACACACTCAGAACACATGTAGACACAGAGTCACCTGAGACAATCTGATCTCTGTTAGGAATAGTGCTGGCTTTCGGTTGTATGATGTCTTGGAGTCGACCCTGGCATTCGACAGGTGTACGATGCTCCTCCGGATTCCAGGTTCCGTCTCCACTAGTTGGTGGCTCAAAGTTTCAGTAACCGGACCGGTTAGGTGTCAGCAGTATCAGCAGCGAGGCTCCCCCAGTCTTATTGCAGCACTTAAGATAGGTTTTGGTATAATCTACCAAGGATGCAATTGGATATGGCAGCTCACTTCATGCAAGGTCTGCTTAGCACAGCAGCTCTAGTCATTGTGAACTGGACGGAAGTTGTTAGTCACAATTTCCGGTGCCGCAGTACTAATAGTGTATCGCCGTATTCCCGTTGCTAGGGAATGACGGACATATACTTGGTATTACTGATAAGGGTTGAAGACAGGGGATTTCCCTTGTGACATCATTTGAATAGATGACGTGAAAATACACGCTGTCCCCAAATAGTGTGTAGTTTTAGTGCAGAAAGTGTCTGCATGGTCATTATGACGTCATTACTAGTAATTTAGCTGCCGTACTGAATCCAGAATGTAAATAGTAATTCCACTAACGTAGTAGTGGTGGTGTTTGCATAGTGATCTAGACTCATCCCGTCACATATGCCCCTCCTAGAGAAAAGTACGAGTTAGCGAACTTTTAGGGTGGATGAGCCTAGATCGACTATGCATTCTCACCATAGTTTATATCTGAACCAATTGTTCCCCTCTAGAGAAGGATCTATTAGACTTCTTTCGACTCCGGGGCTGGCTTGGTACTTTGGTATGACCTGGCGTTTCTCCAGATACGTTTAGTGAGGATCCAGTCAGAGGTGGGTATGGAAAGCTAAGAGGTTCTTCCCTCCTCCCTACTTTCTGAACAACATTTAGAGCTACCAGATGTACTGGTCGTTCTTTTGCTTTGTCATAATATTTGCGGAGCAATTTAATGTGGTAGATTTTCATCTTACCTTTCATGAAGATTTTATATTTGGTGTTGGACACTTTCTCCCTTATGGGGAATGGTCCTTGCCACTCAGTCTCCTTATTAGTCCCACTAGATCTTAAGAGTAACACTTTGTCCCCTACCGCTAGCGAACGTTTTGAGGAAAAAAATTTCCCTCTCTGGAGAGTCTTCCTAGCACTAAGAAGTTGGTTACAGCCAGGTGTTAGAGTTGGGACATGGGTCAGTGCACTCCCTACTATCGTGGGAGTGGATGGTTCCCCTAAATAGACATATTTACTTCACAGTATCATGTCATAGATAGGATCAGTCATCACTGCTGCCGATATAGTTCCCTTTACAAATCTAGAGTTAACTAACACTTGGGCTATTGGTAAAGTTAGGGTAGGCGAACTTCTTGTCGCACCCCTAACTTCAACCCTGTTTTGCGTCAACTGACCAGGTTTTACTAAGTGCGATGCTATTATGGCATCATACGTTAAACCCGTATCATGCAGACACTCGACCAACTGTCCATTGACATTGATCTTCTCTACCACTCGATGTCCTCTCATTTCGGGAGGCGGTGGTAGTGTAGTGGTTTTCTTCCCTATCGAGAAGCAAGCCGCAATCTGGGGTTTTGTTCTGCGCTTGCAGTCTGCCGTACTGTGGGAATTATTATGACAATTTGTGCAGTATGGTTTTCTAGCCCCAGATGTGGTTTGTTTTTTGTTATGCTGCTGCTGAGGTTGCCTCTGGTTTGCTGGTATATTGCTAGGGGTTTGTCCCTGATTGGTTGGAGGTGGGTTCTGTTGAGGTTGGGGAGGTTGCGTTGGGACCGAGTCTCCATGCGCAGTCAGATATCTTTCAGCCAAGACTATCATTTCCCCCAGTGTTTGTGCCCCTTGCTCAACGATGAAAGTTTCCATCGGCTTCGACATACAGTTCCTCAGCTGCTCACACTAAAACCATCTCCCGCAAGCCCGCATAGGAGTGTTCATACTCTCCCAATGTCTCCCATTTACAGAGATAACTCTGCAGACGAGCGGACAATTGTGAGAATGACTCACCTCAGACGTCTTGCGGTTCGGAATTTCCGCTGATAAGCAGCTGAGGTTAACTCATATCTCTTCAATCAAGCCGATTTCAAACTTTCATAAGAGTGTTCATGGCCTGGAGGTAGTCCCTGAAAGACTACATACGCTTGTCCCCTCAGTGCCTGAGAGAGCTTCAAGTTCCAGTGTTCCCTAGCCAACCCAAATGACTCAGCTAATTTCTCGAATTTCTGAAGGTAACTATCCAATTGTTCCTGATTTTCCTCGAACGGCATCAATGGAAAACTCATAGGACCCACATGAGAAGTCGAATGTAGCTGGGTTTCAATGCTGGGTGCCGGAGAGCTGGCGTTAGAACAGGTTGCTGATAGAGCTTGGTTTTCTAGCTCTTTCATCCTAAACTCATGCTGTCGGATTTTTTCATTTTCCTGTAACTGCCTAAGTTCTTTCTCAGCCTCGATTTTCTTAAGTTCTGTCGCTGCTTCCAGTTTCTTAAGCTCGAGTTCATGCCTACGTATTTTATCTTCCCTGTCTTCTTTCCTTAACTCCCTCTCCATATCATGGACATATTTGGCTGCTTCGGGCTCCGATAACCCCATAGCTACCGCTGCTGCGTGCAAATCTGCTGATGAACTCATGACTGAGTTTTGACTGAGAGGGTGAGTGATCAGTGGACTACAATTTCTATATCAATATTATACTACTTCCCAATTCAAGTTATACTAATACAATTGCAATAATTTACAAATCTTATTAGTACATACACAAAATGGTTAGTACAAACAATGATACAAAACACACTTTCACTCTCTCAATCGAATGGAAACAACTAATTACAGAGTTTCCTAAACTACTCTACCCTTTACTGAGATGAGAAAAAAAAATTTTTTTGTACCAAGTAACACAATTTATTATAAATATTTCTAATTAGGTGGGTAGATCCCGGACCGAGACCACAGTTGTCACCGACCGTTAGGGTATTTCTATTGAAATAGACAGAAATCCCTATCCAAGAGTTTGCCGACAGTCTCTAGAAATTATGGCTCGTTACAAGAATGTCTAAAGGGATGGTCCCGATAGAAGAGACTGGGATTCACTTGGTAGACAAAGGCAGAAGGTGAAGAACACTCGTGTATGTAGGAAGCCCTAACACGAATGCCTAGTTTATCTGTCGGTGATCCTTCGTCAATTGATGGAGCCCCCTGTTTTAAATACTTTCACGCACTCACGCGCACACCTTGCGTTCAAATGATCACGAGTGGAGTACGTTGGTGAAAGTATAAAACAATAATACTCTTTAATAATAAAAGAGAAAATGAAAATTGTGGTTCAACTGGTGAACTATGATAGTTACATTTATGTTACAGGTACAAAAATAAAATAGTTTTCTGATGCTTAGACAGATAGCATGTCATCATTCACACCATCCAGACAGTGACACACTCAGAACACATGTAGACACAGAGTCACCTGAGACAATCTGATCTCTGTTAGGAATAGTGCTGGCTTTCGGTTGTATGATGTCTTGGAGTCGACCCTGGCATTCGACAGGTGTACGATGCTCCTCCGGATTCCAGGTTCCGTCTCCACTAGTTGGTGGCTCAAAGTTTCAGTAACCGGACCGGTTAGGTGTCAGCAGTATCAGCAGCGAGGCTCCCCCAGTCTTATTGCAGCACTTAAGATAGGTTTTGGTATAATCTACCAAGGATGCAATTGGATATGGCAGCTCACTTCATGCAAGGTCTGCTTAGCACAGCAGCTCTAGTCATTGTGAACTGGACGGAAGTTGTTAGTCACAATTTCCGGTGCCGCAGTACTAATAGTGTATCGCCGTATTCCCGTTGCTAGGGAATGACGGACATATACTTGGTATTACTGATAAGGGTTGAAGACAGGGGATTTCCCTTGTGACATCATTTGAATAGATGACGTGAAAATACACGCTGTCCCCAAATAGTGTGTAGTTTTAGTGCAGAAAGTGTCTGCATGGTCATTATGACGTCATTACTAGTAATTTAGCTGCCGTACTGAATCCAGAATGTAAATAGTAATTCCACTAACGTAGTAGTGGTGGTGTTTGCATAGTGATCTAGACTCATCCCGTCACAGTCTATTTAATTAAATACCATATATTTATTCCTGTCTGAAATCGAGACCACTAAATCACACAATGGACAAATGTCCGCCGATGTAAATCAGCATAAGACACCGTGGTCTCTTTCCATAATCAGGACAGGAACATCAAACACGTCCTTGTTGCCTCATAACATTTGGTCGACTCCCGCCAAAGGTGTTTGTCCAGACTGTTTTAAAACTGTGTCTGAATGACGTCACAAATCTGACTAGACACTATCCGTCTCCTTTTTCGACTCGATGTAAACAACCGGCCGGCTGTCCCGCTTTGATCTGGGGAATTGTTCCCGGTACTCCAAAAAGTCTTGCCGGCTTGTGATCTGGAGAAATCTTTCCCCCACAACAAAAGATCTTGCCGACTCTCATCAGGACAGTCTGTCCCCAACACCAAAGAATGGCTGCTGCCTGTAGATGAATGGCGCGACAGACTTTCATCGATCGACAACTCCAAGAATTCCGCGACAAAGAGGTAGGAAGAGAACTAGAGAGAAGATGCTGGGCAGTCTGAAGTTACGGCATAGAAGCACAAGTGTCAGAAATGACTTGCAGTATACGAGACAGAGGGTTGTGAACAGATATGATGACCAACGCCAAACAACACAAACTATAAGAAGAAGAAGAAAACCTCTTTCATTTAGTTTACTGGATTAATTTGAATATTTATTCAAAGAGGTCAAATACAACTTTATTGTCCCTTACGAAATAAAAAAATGTTCCAGGTCTTCCCCGCCTAAAACTGGTATAAAGAGAAGTTATGGGAAGTACATGCGTCCAATATGGTATAGACAACATCATTCACCGAGTGTCGTTTGGTCTTTATAAATATGGGACCAACACCATATGTCCTCTAGGCCTCAGGGCGTAGGGGGGAAGAGTCCTTTATCCTTTACTTTACATTTTCAGTATTAGATACTGAAACTGATAAAAGCTATGGCGGTCTTCTGCAGTAGCGAAAGTATATGAAAAGGATTAAAGTAAAGCATAATTACAGGAGGCAGACAGAGATAAAATGGGCGATGGGAGATTTAGAGACAGACAGACAGACAGACAGACAGACAGGCAGGCAGGCAGGCAGGCAGACAGAAACATATACAATTAGAAGGACAGAGATACAGACAGACAATAAGAAGAAGGGATAGAAGGATAGTAAAAAGTAGAGTGATATACAGAGATTAATCAAAATGACGTGAGAGAGAGAAGAGAGAGAGGGAGAGAGAGAGAAGAGAGAGAGAGAGAGAGAGAGAGAGAGAGAGAGAGAGAGAGAGAGAGAGAGAGAGAGAGAGAGAGAAGACCAATAGGGTATAATGATAGATATTCAAAAGGAAACACCTAGAAGGAGACTAAGAGAGAATTAGGGGGCAAGGAATTTGAGAATAAATGTTAGAGAGTGAAGAATTGAATTGATCTTTATTTGATCTTTATTTTCAAAGGGTAACAAATTGGGCGTGTAGGCTCGTCTTACATTCGGCCCTTCCAATCACTCATCTTTCGTTCATCAACAGTACATGATGCATTCACATATGGGAAAAAAAACATTGTCAAATGAATGTTGTTAGAGAAGAGTTTCAAACGTTTTTACAAACTGGACTTGCAGATACTGACGTGTACATATTTTGCTATATAGTGGGCTAGATATATTGAGAATCATAAAATAGAGTTTTATTTCAAAAGGAGAAAGGGAATACGAAACAGTGAACGATTGTTATTGACGTGTGTGGAGAATGCCATAAAGAGCAGTGACTGCGTTTATTCATCGGGTGATAGAGCTTGTGACGAAGTGTATTCACATGGTCAAAAGGTTCTTATACATGTGTCAAAAAGATTGTTCTTGTTCCAAAGGTAAGATGCTTACTTGTCACGCAAATAAACTCACACAATATAGCAAAGTCATTAACGACATGTCTTGGCCGCTGTCTGTTATAGCATGTATTGCCCGTGACGTTACAAGTGAAAGGCCAGGCAGGGAGTGCCCGGAGTACTCTGCAGGTGGGCCTCCCAATTCTTAAATACTTAAGATCTGGGATACCATTGTACTTATAGCATTAGCCATTGTCTAAAGATATTAATTGTTAAATAGTTCAGATTTTGGATATTATTGTCAACATTCACCCATACTGAAACATCCAAATATGCCCATGTCCGGAAAACGACAGATAATAAACAGCATATTCACACCAACCCTACGCTACCAATCTCAAACTTGGACTTTAACCAAACCACACTTTCGCAAAATCAATACCTGTGTGATGAGATGCCTGAGGAGAGCAGCCTACTTAACAATCCGAGACCGAGTAAGAAATGCTGTTAATGGACAGACAGTAGGATCAACACCTTCTGTCACATTTATTGAAAGACAGAAGATCAAATGGTTTGGTCATGTCGTTAGAATGCAACACCATCAACTACCATCACTGATCTTACATCAAAGATCATCTGCGATTAGACCAAGAGGACGCCCAAGAAGAAAATGGACTGACGACATGGAAGACATTGTACAACCACACTGAATGACACTATCCAGAGCCGCCCATCGAGCGCTGGAGCGCAAATTATTCCTCCCCATGACGCTTGACGGAAGAAGTGGAAGAAGAAGAAGAAGAAGATGATGATGATGATGATGATGATGATGATGATGATGATGATGATGATGATTTTCCTGATAGCCTCAGTCACAGTCCATAGATTTCCATTCTTAAATAGTTTAGGTACGGGATATTATTGTCCTTATAGCTTCAACCATGGCCCATAGATATTAATTTTTAAATAGTTCAGATCTGGGATATAATTTTCTATATAGCCTCAGCCATAGCCCACAGTACAAGACTGTTGAAGTGTTACATAGAACCTGTTCTTTTTTACGGATGTGAACGTTGACAATGAGCAGACAAGCTGAAAAAAATCATCTAATTGCGGTGGAAATGTGGTGTCTGTGGAGAAAGCAAAGAATACCACGGACAAACAGAAAAACCAATGAGCAAGTCCTACAAGAAGCAAATAAAAACTTAAACTTATTGCAGAAATTTGACGTAGACTGTCAAGATTGTTTGGGAACGTTCAATCAATAAATCAAGTGCCGTCTCCGGCAATGAATCTTGACTGCAATGGATTCCCAACACTGCCTCTCGCCCTGACTGTACATTCTGTCAGATTCCTGTTTATCTATCGCTTGATGTTATCTTACCACTTGTATCGTTGTCTACCCTTTTCTCGCTTGCCTTCAACCTTGCCCTCCAGTATGGATTTTATAAGAGTGTTATGTCTTTTAACCTGGCCGAAATATTTCACTTGCCTCTTTTTATTCGTTCATCAACTCTCTTTTCATTGCAAGTTTTTCTAGAACCTCTATCTTGACTGTTTTTGATTTCCATTGAAATACTACATGTACGTTATGAGAAGAAATTACCAAGAGAACGTAGTGACAACTGACAAGATTGAGGAGAAAAGAACAAGGTTTGCACTTAGTATTTCGGCCAAAGTATTATTAATTTATTCATTTCTTATGACATATAATTCTGCAGTAACAACTGACGAGATGCGGCGAAATATGTCAGGCAATAAATCATGCATTATATTTTGTATGACGCCATTGTTTAATTAATAAATATACTTGAAGGGAAAAGAGCAAATGGAAAACAAAGAAAACGAACGAACGAACGAAAGAACTTTATTTTCAGAGGGACACAAATTGGGCATGCAGGTTCGTCTTACAATCGGCCCATCCAATAACATATCATTCGTTCGTTAATTGTGCTTGTTACATTCACATAGGAAAAAACCATTGTCAAATGAATATTGTAAACATAAACAATGCAAATTACCATGCATTTTACCATGTTATGAGACATGCAGGCAAATAGAAAATATACACACGGACATTCATAAACACAAACATAAAATCCTGCATACATACTTACATCATTTACACAAACTCGCACAGTTCGATGTTCGTCCATCATGAATGACGTTGACCATTCATTGACGATGACCATTCATTACACTACATCTTTGATTTGATGAGGAACGAATGACTTGCGCTTTGGTTTTGTATAGCGAGGAAGTGGTCGCGCAACACCCTCGCCCCCGCTCCCTCGTCTGTGTCCGTCTGGCTCCAGTGGCGAGCATGGCAAGACGACTGGAAGACGGACACAGATGCAGTGGACGTTAGGCTGCCACGGCCAGTTATCCTTGTTTATATTGGCTCTCGGGAGCCTCGGGCCCTTCCGTCAATTCCTTTAATTTTCAGTTTTAAGACAAGCGTAGCGACAAGCAATGAGCGAATGATTACTTATAGGATCAACACGATTTCCTTCACCGAAGACGGACTGACCGCCAGAGCAGACCACACACAAACATGAGGCGAGAAACTGCCCACAGAAGTTACTGCTCGTCTAAGTTGCGAGCAGATCTCCCGATTTACGGTTGAGCCTCTCCAGCGCAAATGTGCACATGGCGACTGACCGGACAGACGTTCATGCACATGCAAGCCGAGAGTAGCATCGCTAAATTTGAGACAAGCATATGACTACTGGCAGGATCAACCAGATATCTATCGGACAGACGGACTATTCACGCACACGCAAGCCAAGAGTAGCATCGCTAAAGCGCGCCCTCCCGGTACAAGGTGATACATGCAAAACCACTGGACGCCTACCGACGAGCTTTCAAGCTACGCCGGCAGGACTGACCGAAAAAAAGCTATATCGAGAGAGAGTGGGCGCTTATCGAGGCTTTGTCGAACGGTCGTACAAATTTGCTCTTTTGCCCGCTCAAACCACGACCCTGGCTGCACGATGCGGTTACATTCTTGAAACAACTGCCTCGCTAACTTATGTTGGCTGGGAAGATCCCATTTTGGTGCACCTCATACAGCCATCCGAGACAACGAACGCTAGACGCGGAACTGATCTAGCGAACCAGACCAGCAGTTATACACCCACTCTATAGCACAGAAACACATACCCCACGCATATACATACACTTACTCACATTCACACACTCACTAACAGACAGACAGACAGACAGACAGACAGACAGACAGACAGACAGACAGACAGACAGACGCACGCACGCACGCACAAACAGACAGCCAGACAACCAGACAGACAGACAGACAGACAGACAGACAGACTCTCTTTATTTCTCTTTCTCTCTCTCTCTCTCTCTCTCTCTCTCTCTCTCTCTCTCTCTCTCTCTCTCTCTCTCACACGCCCATGTACCCTGATTCTTACATACAGCAAGGCACACACATACATTCCTTCACATACACACACAGTCGACACATACACACTTTCTCACACGCAAATACACAAATACTCACACAGTCGTACATCCACAAAGTCATTCAGCCACACACACACACTCCTTACATGCACGCACACATATACCCACTCACAATCACAAACACTAAATCATTCACTCATGAGAGATATTGTTAGTAGATGGCTTGGCCATATGGCATAGCCGTAACAAAAGCACAGATTCCAGTGGAAACTATGTAGTTGTGTGAACAGACCAACCACGATCGCCCACGTTTATCGGAATACACATGTTGATGTTGGTATTGTTCCTGGTGACAATAGTAACTTGATGTCCCTATCTTGTTGTAGTGTGTCGCGTAACTCGACGTCTTTCAATGTTTTGACTTTCAAGACTCGGGCACGAACACAAACTGACGTGTTCAGCGTATCTAATTATATTACTGCCTGCTCTCTGCGCACGCAGCGGTTCACATCATAACGAATGTGGCAATCCTTCAAGAAAAACGTGTATATTGTAAACTGGTTAGAGAAATTTTACATAAAATATCATTGTTGTCTTGATATCTACTGAACGTAACCTTGCCAAGAGGCCATAAACAGCCAAAATATGCTGGAAGTTGACAGCTGCATCCTGTAAACTATATGCAACTAATTTAACTTATCTGGATATATGAAACATACAAAAGAGCACTATCTCGCTGTTTATGCTTCACCTCCATACCATACGGTACAAAGGGAAGAAGATGAGATGATGATGATAATGCTGATATTATTCTTAATGAAGGAATAGATGCATATTCAATCTATCAAGAACCACTCTCTTCCAAAGAGAGAGAGAGAGAGAGAGAGAGAGAGAGAGAGAGAGAGAGAGAGAGAGAGAGAGACAGACAGACAGACAGACAGACAGACAGAAAGAGAGAGAGAGAGAGAGAGAGAGAGAGAGACAGACAGACAGACAGACAGACAGACAGACAGACAGACAGACAGAGAGAGAGAGAGAAAGAGAGAGAGAGAGAGACGTTCTCAACCCAAAAAATGTGTTGCATCATGGTGGTGAGCTCTGGATTCTTTCTCTCTACCCCTTTTTATGCCTCCAAAGACTGGCCTTCTAACACGAATGCTTAAATGTATAGATCCGAAAATTATACTTCTTTCACTAAAGCTTAAATGTATAAGTCCTAATATTGGCCTTCTGTCATTAAAGCTTAAATGTAAAGGTCCTAAAATTGACATTCTGTCATTAAAGCTCAAATGTATAGGTCCTAAAATTGGTCGTTGTTGCAAATGCTTACATTTATAGGTCTCAAACACCAACCTTCTATCACAAACGCTGAAATTTAAAGGTAGCAAAACTAGCCATCTGTCACAATTGTTTAAAACCATAGCCCCAAGTGCACATCTCGATGAATTATTAAGAAACAACATGATAGATTTCGAACGACACTGACAGAAAGAAGCAAGAGAAAGATTTAACAATGAGATGACGCATTAGACATCAAATCATTAAGAACAATAATCAGTAGTAGTGAAGTACTTGAATCTACTAACTAGACATAACAACAGCACCTCACTCAAGGAACATGTTTAAGACCACGCCTATATCATTTACCTCTGTCCGATACTAGAGACAAGTATTTTGTTTCCCCAATATAATTCTTTACCATCCTAATAACACAGAGACCATTGTGGCCCACAGATGAGTATTCTTAGAACCGCAATAATCTGATTTTTAAATAAACCAAAGCACAGAAGTATTTAATACAGACATTTTCACGGCCGGGAAGTGTCTTGTATACCCATGCGTCACGTATGTATTACAATATTTAACGAAACAAGAACGGTAAGACAAGGTTTGTTAGCACAGAAACATCATTGTTTCCTGGTGACTTCGACAGGTTTAAGTAAAGGTAAGACTTTATACTTAAATTGACATGCAGAAAGGTAAAGAATAGAATATAGTATGGTTCTTGAGAACGGGAAATGTGTAGATGCCTGGTCGTCTTCGCCAGCTGGCATGGCATTAATGATAAAGATGATAATAATATCAATAATGCTAAGTTTAAGAAGAAAGACTGATTACATAGAAGCAAGCTGTGGGGAAAAGTCGCTGACATACTTAGAAAACCTCCTATTAATAACAAAAATAATAATCATCATCTTGCACTTTTGTCGTCAAGTGTTGTTTGGAGGAATAGTTGACTTTCCAGCGCCCGACGGGTGGCACTGGAAAGTGTCATTTCGTGTGCTTGTACAATATCTTTGATGTCGTCGATTCATTTTCGTCTCGAGTGTCCTCTTGCTGTCGTAGCAGATCTTCTTTGATGTAGTGTGAGTGCTGGTAGTTGATTTTGTTGCATTCTAACGAGATGGCCGAACCATTCAATAAACGTGGCACAGGGTGTTGATCCATCTGTCTGTCTGATAACATAATTTCTTACACGGTCTCTGATAGTTACGTGGCAAAAGGTTACGGACACTAGTTAATAATACCAGCACATCGCGTTCGAAACACAGATGCGGGCGATCTTGGTGGAATTATTGGATACAATGGACATAATAATAAACACATGGAATCCATGGATATAGCCTCCTAGTTCACCAACGTTCTATTAAATGAGACAGTGAATATAAAAAGTGAACTCATTAAATACAAACAACTAAAACTTGGCATACCAACATCTATTGTAGAAGGCTATTATTACTATGTACCACCAACATAAAATTCAATTTTCTTTGAAAAACAGTCATATCGCCAAACTTACGGAGTGATCATAGGGGAGTCCTCTTGGTCCTATTCTAGCGGACATCTTCATGGCACATTTAAAGGAAAAGAGATCCTCAGACATTAAAAACTTGGTCTTCTACCGTCGTTATGTGGACGATATAACAATCATCACCACAGACAAGCTACAAGCAACATCGTTCTAGGTCACAATGAACCAGACGCATAAGAAGGTTTCTCTGTCTGTGGAAAACGAACACGACGAAGCGTTGCAGTTCCTATATATTCTAATGAGACGTAGAGCAGCAGGCATTAATTCAAAGATCAGTGTACAGCAAAGAACCGCGGACTGGCCAATACTTAAATTTCCAAAGCTTAGCACCTGTCTAGTACGGACCCTGTTTGACCGTGTCAGGAAGATATGCACCCAGGATACACTCACATAGGATTTTGAAACTCCTGAAGAATGTCTTACACCTGAATAGGTTGCAACGGATTTATAAAGCGCCACTTGCCAACAACCGAAACCAAAACCTGACGAAACATCAGTCCCTAAACTAAAAAAGTATTTATCCAGCTAATCTTTGTGCATCCACCCAGCAGGTATCAATACTGTCGTGGACGCTACGGTATAACTGTGTCATCTTCCCAATTGTTTACACTTCTATTACTATGCTGTTCTACCCCCCCCCCCCCCCCGCTATATTTATACCTAACTGTCCCCACACCCCTATATTTTCATAGCAGACTGTTCGCATATTTGTGGCTACTTAAATCCTACCTGGCAACCCACTATCAATCAATCAATCATGTGCCATGCCGGAAAGCGTGGGCGGTCATGACTCGCCATTCCACTCGATCACCAGTGTCGTGGATCAGCTAAGTGTTCCTGTCCCGTCCATGCCATGTGGCCAAGCCATCCAGGTATTTTCCTCTCGGTCTTCCTCTTGGTCTGTTCCCTTCGATCTTGCCAGTTGTCACCAAGTTCTCCAATCCATTTCTTCTCATAACATGTCCAAAAAATTTTGACTGTCTACGCCTAATTTCTCTAATCAGTTTACGATGTTCATTTGTCTCCTGTAGTACTTGGTCATTGGTTTTTCTGTCTGTCCATGGTATTCTTTGCATTTTCCTCAGAAACCACATTTCTGCAGCCATCAGATGCTTTTCAGCTTGACTGCTCATTGTCCAAGTTTCACATCCATACAAAAGAACAGGCTCTATGTATCCCCTCAACACTCTTTTTCTCGTTTCAATTGACATCTTTTTATTGGTCAGAATGTTTTTCATCTTGCTAAAGGCTACTTTCGCCATGGCGATTCTTGTTCTAATCTCTTCAAGGCATCTCCCATCAGATGTTATGACTGTTCCAAGATAATTGTACCGATTCACTTGTGAAGAATATTTCCATTTGCTTGTATATTACATTGTGGCACTTCTTCCTTCCTAGTGACGACCATAACCTGAGTCTTTTTACAATTTAATTCTAACCCCAGTTTCTCACTGTGTACAACAAACGCATCTACTAATTGTTGCAGGTCCTGCGCATTGTCTGCAATTAATACTGTATCATCTGCATATCTAATGTTATTGACGTTTCGTCCTCCAATGCTGATTCCATTTATATCCTCTACATTTCTGAAAATATTTTCACTGTATAGGGAAAAAAGATCTGGAGACATCACACATCCCTGCCTAACACCTCTCTTAATTGGCTGATACTGTCCCACTTCATTATCAATCCTTATTGCAGCTTGTTGTTTCCAATATATGTTTTTTATAAGTCTAATGTCTTTCCCATCAATTTGTAGATCTGCAAGCATATCCACCATGTTGACATGTCTAACTCTATCAAAAGCCTTTGTATAGTCAATAAAGCAAAGATGTATATCCTTGTTTACTTCTGGGGTGACATAATAATAAACAAGGACGACGGGGACTAGGCCAAGCCGACACACCAAAGACCTTCTACGTCATCAAATGGAAAGCATATTTTGGACATCGGTCACGTGATTGCTAGTGACAATATGTTTCACGTGTTGTTTAACACACAAAATAGTCGTATGCTAAAGGTGGCAGAAGCGAACATCATTAATCAGTATAAGCCAGTTTTGTGCAAACAGAAAGACATGATAGTCAGTTAAAAATTATAGTGGTAGATAATTGAAATTACTGTGCGAATATTCGTATATTTCAGGTTGAAGGATGTATCTAATTACTTTAATTTACTGTTGTGTGATTTCTGTAGTATGTACCTGACCAAATGCAGCTAAATATACCAGACAATAAATCGTGCAATCTATTGTTTCTGTCTTCGTTATTCAAATTCACTACGGGAAATCATTGTTTTGAATTAGTACAACTTTTTTACTGCTGCTGTTACTCCTCCTCCACTTCCTCCTCCCCCCTCCTCCTAAAACAACATAAACAACAACAACAACAACAACTACAACAACTACCACTACTACTACTACTACTACTACTACTACTACTACTACTACTACTACTACTACTACTACTACTACTACTAATAATAATAATAATAATAATAATCGTAATAATAGTAATAATAATAATATAATCCTACTACTACTATGACTACTACTACCGCTACTAATAGTACTACCATTACTACTATTATTACTACTACTACTACTACTACTACTACTACTACTACTACTACTACTACTACTACTACTACTACTGTAACAGCGCACAGATAAATAGGACTAACGAGTTCTTTGTTTGAGTATAAATAGAGATTTATTTCATCTTGATGACAACTTCTACAACCTTCATACAACATGGCGTCTTCTCTCTTCCAGGCCCAGATGTTGACTGCTTCCTAACAACAAACTACGTCACGACTTGAGCATCTTTCTTCCCATTCCATCCTGATGCTCAAGCGTGCTGTAGTTTTGCCCACCCAATATACACATACTGCTACACCTTCCTATGTTTTCGAAAGACTTTTTCCCTTAAAAAGTCTTTACTCCCAATCCCCTTACTCTATTCCCCCTCTTTCCTTACCTCCCACAACTCCTCTAATCTTCTCCAAACCAACTTTATTTTAAGTAAAACAATCTATTCTTAACTCTTTCCCCTGCCATATAGTAAACCACTATACATTTCTTGTTCGTTTTTGGCTCTTCACAGTTCCTGTACAAAATATATATCATAAGAACAGCTCGTATAATCGTTATCATACACTTGACATTATGAAATTCCTCACTCTTTCACAACACAGAAAACAATGTAGTTAGAAAAAGTAAAGAAGGGGTGCGCACCCAGTGAAAAGTATAAAGAACGAATAGTCAACACAATCACATTTACATAAAGGAATGGATAGTCAACACAATCACATTTACCTCTCTTGCCAACAAAAAAAATTTTGTAAACAATTTTTTTTAAAATACATCTTATGAAATACATCTTTGTTCCCTATAAATCAAGTTGATATAAGTTTTCTCAACATTTATATATTCAACATTTATATTGCCATCCACAATTTATATTTCCGTTATCTCATCTTTGACCACGAACCAACGTTCATATTCCATGAACATTTTTAATTTAATTAACGCTGATTTTTCACAGCTCCTATATCTTGCCCCCTCACATCCCATGATCTGCTTCCTTGTCCACCTATATATATACCCCAGCTTATATGCTGCCATTCACAGTCATATACCCAACCTTATATCTTCATATAATGCAGCTCCTATTTTACTTTCTCACAGCCATCCCCGACCTATGTTTCTAATACTTCATATCCATAAGAACCTTTTCATGCCGATTATCACAGCCACATAATATTCACAAAGAGAATGTATGTGTCTCTCTATTAGCCCCTTAGTAGTTTTATTAACTCTTTTCTGAACGAAGGGTCTTAAATAAAGCCCCATGTATTTTCTCTATTCTAGCCAACACCATAACTATTTGAAAATTAAACTTACTTAATTAAATTTGTAACATATTTGCTAACAAGGTAACCTAATACACAAAACAACTTATTTAAATTATGAGTTAAGCGAAATAAAATCAAAACAGGACATCATACCCCCCAAATAGTTTTTTACACAAATTTATGTTTCCCCTCATATTAACTAAAGATATCAACTCATTCAAAGAAAAACACATTTTAAAATAATATAACATGCATCTTATCAAATCATAAGAAAATATTCTATTACTACCTATCACTACTGGTCTCTTTTACGGACCAATAGTTTGTACGCAAAAGTCTAAGAACACAACAATCCTATTCTACAATCAAATAATAACAATCATTTTACAGGACCAAACCAAGCAAAAAAAAACATATTATATATGAGGCATTAAAAACTCAGACTCAATAAAACAACTGTCTTCTCGCTAAAGAGAAGGTTTTCAAAAAAAATATAATTCACTTAGAATTAACTACGTAAAGTGACCCAGCAACATTGGCCTCTTATACGAACCAATGTAACACATATCTATTCACACAAGTCATTCCATTATTTTTTATAACCGAGAAAACAAAACAACTCACTGCCAAGTATATATATCTGTTACCTACAGACCAATTTCTTAACTTAGAACAATATCTGTTCTCTCTACACACAAAAAAATCACTAATCAACAATGACCGTACTATCATTGATTCTCTCCCCTCACAATTTTCTATCTTTTTCCAGCCTAACTCCTAACACATCACAATATCTGGAATATCATCTTAAGCAAGCACTGTAAACTACAGGTCAACTCATTTTATCTATTACTAATGTGGCGATTATCCCAATGTCATCTCAATGTACCAGCCGTCATCTATCTACTAATTAACCTGTGGCTCGGCACACCAATTGTTTCCCTTGGATTTGTACCAAACATCACTACAACTTCTTAATCATTACCGTTAACCACGGTATTTCTAGCACCAATAAAAACTTGTCTATTTACTATAGAGTACATCTACCTGCTGTACCATTAACTAACTTATCTATCTACGAAAACTCAAGAAGTTGAAACATAAAATCAACCAGCAATTCCATCACAGAGAGAAAAAAATATATGCCTCACTCGAACCTACATCTATATTAGTTATCTCAATGCTTAACTACTCCTCAAGACCATTTATGAAAAGTATCCATAGAAGCCTTTTCCATTTCCACCGTTTCATATACTTCATCAAGTATCTCTTTCCTTTTTACATCATGAAACTTATATCTTGCTATCTGCAGTATTTTCTAATCATTTACTTCTTACGTTTCCACTTCTTCAATAACTCCAAGTTTCTTTGAATAAGTGCTATCTCCACATCAATATCTTCTTCTTCGTATAACTTATTAGTTTCTTCCATACTACTATTTGATTCTGACTTTTCATCCATTTCCTCTTCTTCACCTGTATGTCTCTCGCTAGCAGCCGCTAATCTCTTCCGTTCAATATCCCATCTAATTTGTCTATCATTATTTCTTAAGGACCTTTCTAGTAGAGGCATATCTTCACCGCTTGTTGAATAATCTCTAATTCTTCTCTGTCTTTTTACTTCTCTTTCTCTTTGTTTATCCATTCTTCTTTTCGTTGCTTGTCTAGTATTCTTAAATGGAGCACCTGTTTCCTCTTCCATAGATTCTATACTATCATAATGACTCTCATTCACATTTTCTTCTTCTACCGTTTTCGGTATTGTCTGTTCTTGAGTATCATCGTAAACTGGAGTTGTTATTAACTGATTTTGTGCTGGATCTTTTCTAAAACCTGGGGTTATTGTAGCTCCTCTGACGACTTGTTCATCTAAATATCCAGTGTCTGAATAATAATTATTATTATAATTATTATTTCCCCTCTCATCCTCATCTCTTCTTAAGTGTTCCACGTGTGCCCTTGCCACATGTCCCGTGACCTGGTTCTTGATACTATACGATACTTTTCCTAGCTTTTCCAAAACGTAATAACCTGGAACCCAACGAGCATCAAACTTAGAGTTCCTTCTATGCTTCTTATAATAAACTCTATCACCTACTTTAAACTCCTGTAATTTTGTATTCACGTTTTTGTACTTTTTCTGTCTTTCTCTAGCTTTAATTATATTATTCTTTAGTCTTACGTGTGCTTTATGCATTTCCTGTATGATAGTCTCTTGAAAGTCTTCCCCCATATATTTCCGTCTTGGTTTTAACAGATTATCTATAGGTAGTACTGGTTCTCTCCCGTGTATTAAATAGAATGGTGAAAACCCCGTGCTCTCATTTTGATTTGTGCGTATAGCGCTAAGCGCTGGTCCCAGGAACAAATCCCAATCTTTTTCATGTTCATCGACGATCTTTGCTATAATATCGTATAATGTCCTATGTTGTCGTTCGTTCTTAGCATTTGAAGAAGGTCTATAGTATGAGGTCTTTATATGGTTTATATTCAAATCTTTTAATAACTTTTCGAATTTTTTATTTACAAATTCCCTACCATTATCCGTAAGTATACTTTGTGGGCAACTAAATCTTGGTACGAACTCTTGTAAAAAAAATATTAATGACAGTATCTGCGCTCTTATCTGGGATTGCATAAACTTCCGGCCAAAGACTGTAGACGTCTACTATATGAATTAAATACACGTTTCCTGACAATGTTCTAGGGTGAGGACCCGATATATCTAAACTAATTTTTTGCATAGGAAACTGAGGAATATCTGTATCTTGTAAGGGACACTTAATTGTTTTCATATTCCTTAATCTGCATCTTTCACACGTATCTACATATTTACAAGCAGATTTAAATAAGTTCGGCCAATAATATTTACTCGTAAGTGCTTTCACCAATTTATCACGACCGAGATGACCATTCTCATCATGATATGCTTTTAAAACTTCATTTTCCAAATGTTTTGGAATATATTTCCTTAGCTGTTCGTTCCTTTCACTCATATAATATAACTGTTCGTCGTCTTGCAAAACTAAATAATTCTTCTTATATTTATTCTCCTCCGTTTCTTTTAATTTCTGTTTTATTTGTAAGACTTTTGGATCTAATTCTTGTTCTTCTTTCATATTAAATTGTGCTAAATGTGGGTCTTCTGCTCTAGGTTCAGACTCTTGATCCGATGGTAAACTCTCAAACTCTTCTCTATTTATTATGGCAGAATCTAATATATTTACTTGCCAGTTTCGGTCGTCGATCTCTGGTTCACCTTCATCTTCTGTGTCTCCTGATGACTGTGGATACGGGATCCTAGACAATAAATCAGCACATGTGTTAATCCTACCTGGTATGTATTCAATTTTAGTATTGTATCCCTGTAGATTCAATGCCCACGTCTGTATTTTCCTGTTCTGCACTGGAGCTTCTAACAGAGATTTTAAAGGCATATGGTCAGTTCTAATAACAAAATTTGCGTTATGTAAATAGTAGTTAAGTTTCTGTAGAGCATAATGAATAGCATAAGCCTCCTTCTCAATAGTCGACCATTTCTTTTGAGACCTGCTAAGTTTATGAGACAAGAAATAAATTGGCCTTTCATTTTTAACTCCTGGTATTCCAGATTCTTTTCCTTCATATGGTTGAACCAAACACGCTCCTATAGCATTGTCCGAAGCATCTGTATATAGTATTAACTGTTTATTCAAGTCTGGATGCGTCAATAGTGGTACCACTGTTAAACTGTTTTTTAAAAACTCGAACGCTTTTTGACACTCATCATCCCACTTAAATCTAGCGTATTTGCCCGTTAAATTAGTAATAGGTTCTGCTATTTTTGAAAACCCTGGGATAAAGCGCCTATAATACCCACAGGTTCCAATAAAAGCACGCACTTCTTTTACGTTAGTTGGAGGAGGTAACTCTTTAATAACCTTTATCTTGTCTTGGTCTGGTTTAATTCCGTCTCTATTAATAATATACCCCAAATATTTTGTTTCTGTTTTTAAAAACTGGCATTTACTAAGCTTCAACTTAACATCATGTACTCTTAATCTGTCGAATACCAATCTGACATGTTTTAAGTGATCATCCACATCCCCTGCTGTATAGATCAGAATGTCGTCTATGTATGCTAATGCAAACTTTTGCATACCCTCTAATACCTCATTTATTAACAGCATGTAGTGAGACGGAGCCGTTCGAACCCCGAATGGCATTCGTAAGAATTCGTAAGAACCCATATGAGTACAAAAAGCACTCTTCTTTTGAGCGTCTTCCGACATCGGGATACACCAGAATCCTGATCTTGCGTCTAGCGTCGTGAAGAATGTAGAGCCATTAAGCAGCCCCAAAATATCATCAATCACCGGCAGTGGGTACGCTACATTCTTAGTGATTTTGTTCAACGCCCGATAGTCACAGCAGAAGCGATTTGAACCATCAGGTTTGGTCACAATTACTATCGGAGATGACCATTCTGACTTCGATCTTGTTATTATCCCTGCTTTCAACATATCTTCTATTGCCTTTTCAACAACTTCCCTATTTCTTAATGGAGTTCTATATGGTTTTAAACTAATTGGTGGATGGTCTCCCGTATCTATTTCCATTGTAACTGTTTTTGTCCTTCCCAATTCTAAATCATTAATTGCAAATACATCCTGATTTTCTTTTATAAGTTGTTCTAATACTTTCTTATTTTCTGGTGGAGCTTTTAACTGTGCCAACAATTCTTGTTCCCTTGTCATTTTGTCTAGTGAATGTATTTGGGCTGTATTTCTTCTGAATGGATGGATCAATTCATCCATTTGTACGTTCCCTCTTCTTCCGCGTCCGCGTCTGTTATTAACTCTTTCACTAGAAGTTTCTGAATAATTTGTTCCCGACATTTCTACTCTATCCGTTGCCAATATGTCACTAATGTTATGTTCTAGTTTGGCTATTACACATCCTCTGTATAATTTGATTTCTCTACCTGTGTTGTTAATAATCATTACTGGAAAGGTTAAGTGTTTATCTAACGATATTATTCCATCCGGGACCTCAAGACCAGGCTCATCAATTACTTCCTTTTGCAATTCAGTGATTCTAACTGTGTGTCCTGCCACATAATATGGGTTTCTCTTTATCTTCGCTTGTATCAAATTAACCGACTGTGGTTTTAACGTCGTGGACATTTTAATTCTAACTAGTGCCGATATATGCATGTCTTCTTCCATATCTACATACACGTCCTTGAATTTTAATTTGTGTAAATCAAAGAGAAGTCTTACTCCGTTTTTTATTAAAAAAATCTCTTCCTATAAGCATGTTTCTATTTAAATCTTTCACTACCTGAAAAAGATGTCTTACGTTGATCCCCCCTAATTTAAAATTGATCATTGTCTGTCCAATTACTTGTAAATTCTGTCCTGTAACAGAGTGAAGATTATTATGAGCTCTTAAATATTCTACAATTTCTCATTATTTTATATAAAAAAACTTTCTTTAATTACACTAACCTGAGCTCCTGAATCAATTAATGTACGAACTCTATATTTTCCTATTTCTATTATACATGAGCTATGATCTGTTTTATTTTCTTTAAACTGTTTGATTTCAGCTAGTTGAAAGTATTCTCTACTCGTCCTACTATGCCTGTTATTAACATATTCTTTAAACCTTGGGACCTTATTATTTTCCCTCCTACTACAGGTCCTATTTAATAGGTAGGGCGCCGGTTTTCCTGCGTTCTTGTACCTGTAAAATTCCTGTGTCTATCTTCAACATTCCTATTCAACCTGCTATTGCCATTTCTACTTTGTGTATTCGACTGGACACGCCTGTTATCACAAAAACGAGAAACATGTCCGCGTTGACCACAAAACCAACAGACTATATTTGTGTTGTTCGTTTTACCTACTGTCTCACTTGTAGGATACCTCATTTGTCTTCTTTCATCATAAGCACTTCTATTACTACCTTGTAACGTCTGTATACCTCCTCTCCTATTCCATCCGAACCTTGTTTGTCCTATCTCCATAGGCTCCTCAACCCAGCTTCTCGACTAGTTCCTATTTCTCGTCCTGTTCTCAATCTAAATCTACGTCTCAAATTTTCTTCTTGTACCGCAATATCTACAGCTTGTGATAACCTCTCGGGGTTTTCTCTCATCAGCTTAAACTTCAATCCATCGGATTTTATGCCATCTACAAAAATCCCGACTAACATCCTCTCCACCTCCTCTCCTCGTACATTCTGTCCTAAGAATGCTTCTTCAGCCAGGTTAATCAACCTATCGCTGAACAATTGTACCGTCTCTCCAGTGTTTTGTTTAGACTGTCTCAACACCGAAAACGCATGTTGTGGATCCGTTATTTCCGCGTACTTATGGGCCAGGTCGTCTTTGAACTGCTCCCATGTCTCATCTACTCTAGCCTCTAATTTCCTTCGGATATGATCTGAAACCGGTTCTGTTGCTGCCTGATAAGCAAGTCTCATTTTCTCTTCATCTGATGCAGACACCAAATACGCATATTTCTCTATGGAAGTTATCCACTTTCTTAAAATCTCTTGCCTGTCCACTAAACTTAACAATTTCAGTTGCCATTCCCTGTTGTTTTATGACCGTATTAAGTCTACCTACCGCTGTTCCTACCCCCGTCAAAACTTGTGCCAATGAATCTTGTTCCGTCATGCTGAAATATTTCTATATATAGCAATAAAATCAATTTCACACTTGTAACCAGCTAAATTAACAATATGATCGTATTTACTTTACACAACAGAATTGTTCAAATAGTCAATTGTACGTAAAATAATATTTAAAGTTCACCAATTACCCTAATTTGCTCCCGATCCAAGAAAGACGGATTCTTCTACGTTCGTTGTCAGGTAGAATTCAAACGCCAGGAGTCTGTGTAAGTTGACATGTTCCTCCAATCGACCACGTACTTCAGGTAGTTAGGGCGTTTCTTCCTCCAACGTCTCAGTAACTTCAACCCCTGGTTGGGTCCCTACCAGACTTGCACATCAAAGCGACGTCTTGAGAATCGACGTGATTCAGGAAAGCGATAATTTCAGTAGGTCGGCAGCCCAGTCTGCCTCTCCCACTTCCGAGAGTTCTTTAGCGGTATCGCTGCTGTTCATGAGCTTTTCATTCTTCTTATTCTTCAAAAAGTCTCAAGGTCAGGATTCTGCGGCTTTTAGTTCGCTCCAGGCAATCTATCTTAACGAGAAGTAGACAACTGCTCTGTTAGTAAAATGTTTCTACTTGATTCGACTTGCCTTGAAGGTTTCTTTTTCCTGAGCCTCTTATTTCAAACGATCCAGAAAAAACGTGCTGGTCTTTTGCTCAGCGAGATGATCACCACTGTACAGCAACTCACTCTGGCAAGCCGGCTTTCATAACTCAGGTGACAACGACTGCCTATACATCTAGGATTCTTGATAGCAACGAGAACTCTGAAAAATATTTACAGACAACCACCCCTAGCCGGGCTTTTGGCTGCTGTAATTCTCACAGACGACGTAGTGGCCATTTATCAACTTCGCTTTTTCGTTCAACATAAGTATAGAACCGTGCCGTAATTCTGTCTCTGGGTATTTGATGCAAGCAGAACGAGATCTTCAAAACTTTGATTTTAGTTCGATGTTCGACCTGGACAGCATATTGTGATTCTGCGACACTCCAAGTTCGTATCCTGTGTCATGGGCACCAATTCAGTCCTTTGTAACAGCGCACAGATAAATAGGACTAACGAGTTCTTTGTTTGAGTATAAATAGAGATTTATTTCATCTTGATGACAACTTCTACAACCTTCATACAACATGGCGTCTTCTCTCTTCCAGGCCCAGATGTTGACCGCCTCCTAACAACAAACTACGTCACGACTTGAGCATCTTTCTTCCCATTCCATCCTGATGCTCAAGCGTGCTGTAGTTTTGCCCACCCAATATACACATACTGCTACACTACTACTACTACTACTATTAATACGACTACTACTGCTGCTACTATTACACATCAATTAAAATTACTTGTACTACTACTAAAAGAACAACAATAAGATCTACTATAACTACTATTAGTAATCATAGTAACAATAATACTAATAATAAAACTGTTAGTAACCTTACTGATATTACTACTGCTGACACTACCACTACTGTTATTATTACTCCTACTCCTGCTACCATTACTACTACTACACCTATTACTATTACCATTATTACAACAATAGCAGAAACTATTACTACTACAACTGCTGCTTCTGCTGCTGCTGCTGCTTCTGCTGCTGCTGCTGCTGCTGCTACTACTACTACTACTACTGCTGCTACTACTACTACTACCACTACTACAACCACTACCACCACCACTACCGCCACTACTACTAGTACTACCGTTAACACCACAACAACAACGACTACTACTACTATCACTACTAATACTTCTGCTGCAACTATCGCTACCACCACCACCAATACTACTACTACAACAACAACAACAACAACAACAACAACAACAACTACTACTACTACTACTACTACTACAGCCACCACTACTACCACTACTACAACAACTACTACTACTACTACTACTACTACTACTACTACTACTACTACTACTACAGCCACCACTACTACCACTACTACAACAACAACAACTACTACTACTACTACTACTACTACTACTACTACTACTACTGCTGCTACAGCCACTACTACTACTACCACTACTACTACTACTACTACTACTACTACTACTACTACTACTACTACTACTACTTTTACTACCACTAATACCACTATTAATACTACTACTACAATTACTATTACTACCACAACTACTATTATCATTGCTACTATTACTACTACTGCAATTACTACTACTACTACTACTACTACTACTACTACTACTACTACTACTACTACTACTACTGCTACTACTACTACTACTACTACAATACCTACAACTACTGATCCTATTAATACATAACCCTCAGGGATCTATAAATCCTAGTATTTGCTATGTGCTTCGGATGTTTTAAAATAAATTACGCGTACCGTACCTTGTCACCACATCTCATAATGCTAGCGTATGACAGTGATATTTTCCTACACTCCTCATGCATTTATCAAATCGGCCACATACTGCGAAATATTTCAAAATAATTATTTCAAAAACTACATTTTAATCAAAATTACTCCGTTTACAGACAAATAAACAAGAAAATTTGAAATTTATAATTATTCATCAAATAGAAATACATGTAGTTCTTTAAAAAGTAAATAAAATTAGAACAGCAAATAACATTCATCTTAATACTGTGTATTGAAGGTAATGGAGGATCTGCTGGGGAGTTCACAAAATAGAAAACCCATTATAACTGGATGTTGATTATCATGAAACATCCACCGTGGATCGCGCGAAACTATTGAAGCCACAATATAAATATCCAAATGCAAATTGATCGACATTCGAAGAAGACATGGGAACGTCGAAATCAGGGAATACACCAGACAACAGAAATGTTGAAAGATAAATGCAGGATAAGATGTAGATCGTGCATATTTGTTGCCAGTAGGAATGTTGCAAACCACTTGAGAAATGCCGATTAATGGCTTGTGATATTGCGTGGCAACATTTAAAGCCAGGCAACATTCAAGAAACATGGAACGTCTTGAGTTGTTTCATGTCGGCGGTTCAAATATGAAAAGAATTATATGTGCTGGCATTTCAAAAAGTGAAGTCTGAGTGGTCTGCTGGCCATTAAGGAAGGTTTTGGATGAGAGAGAAGGAACGAACTTTATTTTCAAAAGGTCACAAATTGGGCACGCAGAGCCGTCTTATATTAGGATCTTCCTACCACTCATCTTTCGCCCTTCAATCGTCTGTTGTGCATGTTAATTCACATGATCGTCAACATGTGCCATGTCGCAAAGCGTAGGTGGTCATGTTTCGCCATCTCACGCGATCACCAGAGTCGTGGATCAGCTCAGTGTTCTTGTCTAGACCATACCACGTAGCCAAGCCATCCAGGTATTACTTCTCTGACTTCCCCTTGTTCTCTTCCCATCGATCTTACCAGTTGTCACCAAGTTCTCCAATTTATTTCTTCTCATAACGTGTCCAAAAAATTTACTGTCTACGTCTAATTTCTCTAATCATTTTACGATTTCAGTTGTTTCTTGTAAGACTTGGTCAATGGTTTATGTCTGTCCATTGTATTCTTTGCATTTTCCTCAGAAACCACATTTCCACAGGCATCATATGTTTTTCCGCTGTTCTGCTCATTGTCCACGCCTCACAGTCATACAAAAGTACAGGTTTTATGTATAACCTCAACACTCTTTTTCTCGTTTCAAATGACATCTTTTTCTAAGTCAGTCTATTTTTTTCCATTTTGCAAAAGGTTACCTTCGCCACGACGATTCTTGTTTTAATTTGTTCAAGGCATCTTCCCATCAGATGTCATAACTGTTCAGAGATAATTGTACCGATTCACGTGTTTAAGAATATTCCAATTTACTTGTATATTACATTGCGGTATTTCCTTCTTCCTAGTGGCGACCAGAATCGGTGTCTTCTAACAATTTAATTATAACACTAATTGTTCACTGTGTGCAACAACTGCATCTACTAAATGTTGCAGATCCTGCTCATACATTCACAGAGAAAATATCATGCCAAATGAATGTTGTGAACATAAACAATACATATCGCTGTGTTAAGAGACAGGCAGACACACGGACACGCAGGCATACACAAAAACAGACACTCATACATGTATAAACACAAACATCCATACCTAAAAATACACTTCCATACACACATGCATTATTTACACAAACACTCCCAGATATACACCCACTCAATAACATACAAACACACATTCATTCACACACATATACCAATTCACAATCACACACAGGGAGTCTCCCGGGCGAAGCGGTTACGCAACCTACCTCGCGCTCCGAAGGTTGTGGGTTTGATTCTGGTCCACCTCGTTTGGTTCACGAGTGCAGTTTTCTCGACTTCTCGCGGTCGTCGCTGGAGCTACGGAGTTCGTGCATTGTGCAACGCTTTCAGCAGGCTTGCGGAAAGAGACCGAGTCATATGGGATAAAACACGGTGCAATGAAGTATATTCCCATCTTACGCCTTAGACCCTTTGTAAACCCCTTTAATCACAAACACACTAACAAACATGCACTCATACATACATCCTCTCTCTCACAGTCATATATCGTCATCCATTACGTAAAGCAAAGCAAACACATAGACTCCTTCATGCACATAATAAACACATACACACAGGAGAACCAATACAATCTCCTCTTACTCTTCTACCTCTCCCACTCCTCTCCTTACCCCCCCCCCACCCCTCCTTTCCAACTGGAGAAAGGTCCTCAAAGGTCCTTACCTCCCCCCCTCCTTCCCAACTGGAGCAAAAGTCCTCAAAGGTCAGTTCACTCTGAGCCGTCCTATCTTTTGCTACCTCCTGCAGCCACTTTCATTTCCTCCCCATATGATTCATCTATACCCCTAATTTCAATTATCTGTGTGTTTTTAATCTCTCTCTCTCTCTCTCTCTCTCTCTCTCTCTCTCTCTCTCTCTCTCTCTCTCTCTCTCTCTCTCTCTCTCTCTCCATTTTGTATCTCCTGTGGGCTCCACGTGAACGTCTTTCTAGTTAAGTAGATGTACTTTAGGGGTTTGGGGCCAAAAGGTTGGTGGCACCACAGGAGCACCAAAACATAGGCCCCCTAGGGACCCAACCCCCGGGGCCCCACCCATATGTTAAGCATCAGCTTCATACATACTTAACATATACTTAGCTGATGCTTAACATAGGCTTAGCTAATACTTAACATATGCTTAGCTGATGCTTAACATATGGGTGGGGCCCCGGGGGTTGGGTCCCTAGGGGGCTGTTGTTTTGGTGCTCCTGTGGTGCCACCAACCTTTTGGCCCCAAACCCCTAAAGTACATCTACTAGTTATGCTATTATCAGAGTTCCTCAGTGTGTGTTCCATCCAACGCCAGCGTCTTTTCCCCCTCGTCTCTTGTTATTTCATTGGACTGGCTCTAGTTCTCTGCCTAGTTCTCCCCATCTTATATGCCGTGCCCTAGAGTATGCGAAGACCTAACACTTAAACATCCCAACGGCAGTAGCTGCAAAGAAACAGTCTGTATCTTTACTGTAATGTAGAATTAAAAGCAAGTAACAGAAAACCTTCTCGTCTCTTCGCTTAATGGTTATATGGTGCTAGGTAGACATGTCTTTAGGCTAACAGGCACTCGATCGGAGATGTGATAAATATCAGGCTGGTCCACTTTACTTCCTACCACATTTCCTGCTATGCATGTTAGACGGGGTGTCGAATTGGGTACCAGAGTAATGTTTTAAATAAGAATAATCATGACACGGATTAAAATCAAAGAACACCGGTTTGGTAGGCAAGCTTTTGCAAGAGCATTATATTTATGATCAGCTAAATATAATATCAGCCTCATAATCTTTTGAATAATCATTTTCAGAATGCACTGGCAGAATACTAGTAGGATGAACTTTATGTTTCAATATACTTATAGTAATTAATTTACAACCAGTACTTAAATCAAGACTTTATGTATACATTACATCAAAAGGAAATATATAAAGATACATTTATAAAGACAAGCAGGGTTAGAATTAAATTGTAAGAAGACATAGATTATGGCCATCGCTAAGACAAAAGAAATACCACAATGTAATTTGCGGATAACTGGTAACATGCTTAAACAAGTGAATCGGCACAACTATCTTGGAACAGTCATAACATATGATAGCAGGTGCATTAAATAGATTAGAACAAGAATCGCTTTGACAAAGGTATCCTTTTGCCAGATGAAAAACATAAAGACCAATAAAAAGATGTCAACTGCAACAAGAAAAAGAGTGTTAAAATGCTAAATATAACCTGTACTTTTTATGAATGTGAAACGTGGACAATGAGTAGACAATCCTAAAAACATCTAATGGTAGTGGAAGTGTGGTTTCTCTGTAAAATTCAACGAATATCATCTATAGACAGATACAAAAACTAATGAGCAAGTCCTACAAGAAGGAAATGAAAACCGTACACTGATTAGAGAGTTGAGTTGAGCTGAGTTGAGTTAAGAACTGACATCAGTGCACTCAGGACATTCCCATACGTGCTCCATCCCCTCGTTCAACAGCCAGAGTCATACTACTATTCGTTCCCACCGCTATCTGATTAAAAGTTCTCCTGGTCCTTCCCTCTCAGAACCCCTGCCGATCCCTCGCAATCTCATTCTTTCCACATATGGGTTCTCAATCTGTTCCTCCGCCTTCTCCACCTGGTCCCACAAGCGCACGACCACCCCCTCCTTGTCCATAGGCAAACTACCACCAAGAGGTGCATTTCTGCTAACCTATCAACCTGTTCATTCCCCCGTACCCCCGCATGGCCAGGGCAAAATATCCATACAATTCTCACAATCTGTGACCTCTGAAGCCACGAGAGCCATTCCACACGAAACATTCCTTTCTCCACCTCACTAAGCATATTCTTAGAATCCGTAATGAATACAACGTGTGTTGCAGTGGTCTCCTCTAGCCACCAAAATGCCGCTGTTACTGCCTCCACCTCCATTCTCATGCTGGAGGTCGTAGTCTCATATGCCAGACTCTCCTTTTTCAAGACTCGTCCATTAGCCTTTGCAATAAAGCACCAGCCACTACGTCTGTTTACTGATTAGAGAAATTAGACGAAGACAGTCAAAATTATTTGGACACGTTATGAGAAGACATGAACTAGAGAACTTGGTGACAACTGACAAAACTGAGGTGAAAAGAACAAGCAGGAGGCTGTGGGGTTACAACACTTTCTCTCTGAAATCCCTTTATCACGCAGAGTCTCGTAGCGGAGCGAGAGCTGAGGCGGTTCGACCCCCGCTCGTGACTTGCGGGATACTGAGCCGGCCGCTCAGAAAGCAATGGCAAACTACTGAGCGTAATCTTGCCAAGAGATCAACATACAGCTGAAAGATGCTGGTGTTGACAGCTAAGTCCTGTAAAGGATATGCTAAAAAAAAAAAAAATCAGCATTGGAGAATATGTGTAAACCCATAAGGCCACATTATGTCAGATTATTGATAGTATCACTTCCAACATTAACTCCTTCACAATATTCGATATTCATGAGTATTATATTGCTGTACCGGCACTGTGGCGGTGGTGTTACGGAATAAATTCGTAACCCCGCATATGGCGTTAGAAACACAACTGCGGGCGATTTGGAAGCAGACCGTTTGTGTAGCTTCCCAAACAATGGTATGAGTGATGGTCGTTCAGATGGAAAACTACTGAACGTAAAACTTGTCCTGATATCACAAACAGCCACACAATATTGAAGTCGACTGGTACGTCCTGTAAAGGACACACAGCTAACTTAATGCTGACTTCTCGTTAATAAAGCAATGACAAACTAAGGACCAAAAGCTGCATGTCCTATGCAGGACTTTGCGATCAACCCCAACCGATGTAGAGGATGAATCTTGTATCCCTTCGTTAGTTCACCGGAAGTTTAAGCGCCCGCGAATAAAGCCGCGAGACCACTCAGACCTCAAATGGCAAACTATTTAACGTAACATTGCCTATACATTCAACCTGGTGTTAATCGCAACATCCTGCAAAAAACGGCGTGAAATATTTTTAAAGTTTGCCATTTAAAAAAAAAAAATGAGAAATCTACGTTACAGTCCAACTGACCCGCCTGTATAATGAACCTGCAGTCATTGCAAGGAAGTTTCAGCGCGGGCGCGATTAATCTTTCAATCACGCAGACCTCTAGGCTTTTTTTACTACTAAGTTATTCGCTCTAAATAAATGTAAGCTCATGTTACAAATTTGCAGGACTTACAGCTTACCACAGAAGCGCGGGTTTGACTTTCTGAAAATGCTGCTGCTTATATTAGTAACAATGGTTGCCTCCACACTGAGTCAAATTGCTGCACCCCCAAGGAAAGTGGGCTTTTCTTACATCCGCGGGCATCCCTTCGCCAAAGTACATCTAGAGGTGTTCCTCGATCTGCTGTGCCCAGATAGTAAGGAGACCTGGCCTCATGTCAAGGAAGTAGCAGATTATTATGGTCCAGAGAATGTGGCATTAACTGTTCATCTGTTTCCTTTACCGTATCATCAGAACTCCTTCTACGCTACTCGGGTAAGTCACGCCTACTGTTTTTCACAGGAGTTAATTCATTATACCTATTAATATTATACGAATTTGACAAACAGCATTCTTTTGTCATGTGATTTAAAAAAAAGAGGCATTGGAAAACATCGTAGCAGATGGAAAGATCAGTGGGAAAGAGGCAGAGGCAACCTAAGAGAAATGATGCTGGATGGACTAAGACGATATATGGAGGAATAGCATCACCAGAGTGCCAGAATACTGTTCTGCCTTTTCCCCAGCTCGCTGTCCACCAAACAGTCCGGCAGTGTAACAACGTCAATAAACATCAAATGACTTGAGGAAGGCTGGCATTTCTTGTCATTCAACTTTCATTTGCATGGATTGTCACGTCAGGAAAAAAAGTCACCGTTCCCATGTTGATGGAAGCGCCGGTGCCATGTTAATAAGCATACGCATAATATCAATATTCACTGGCGTGGCCAAATATATATACATTTAATTATCAGAATGTCAAGATAATGTTCCAACCGGCTATCGTTATCTCGATTGCATCCTTGCCGATCATCATAACAAAAACTTACTTACGAGGACGTGGATGGGCCTTAGGTTCATATCAGAATACGATCAACGTTGCCAGTAGTGGGTTGTGCTCCAAATTTAAACTTACGAAGAAACCGTGTCTGTTGACAAATTGCTAGCGCTGAGCCATTCTCTCGAATTTTGGTCTAAAAGTCCATGGCCGACCTTCCGTCCTGACTCCAGAGTGTGCCTTATTTACGTATCTTACACGAATGGTTATTTACTTCTTCAATTTACCACTTCTGAAGGAACTTACGATAATAATTCACCGCTGTTAATTTTATGCCACCTTGATTCCATCATCCCCCAGACCTAACTGTCTGTTCATGACGTATTACACAGTGACGTTTTTCACACAGTGATAGTCACTTAGCGACCTTTGCCGTCTGCTGCTTCGAGATTAACCCTTCGGGTTCTTTTTCACTTTAAATTATGTGTCTCATTCTGAAGTGCTACATGGCACAGAGTTGTTCCAGAACACCAAAGACATAGATATACGCCAGTTGGCAGGGCGCGTTATGATATTGATGATGACACATATTAATGTAGATGGCAAAGAACTTAGAGGCGCCCACGACATAAATGGACAGGCAATAAGATATAATCAGAATACAGTCTACTCGGATGTACAATCAAAAGCACTTGGCATACATTCTTTGATGCACTTGGCTTGGTCATACGAGTATATGTGTTTATATCCGATGAAGATGGTATTATTATTATTATTATTATTATTATTATTATTATTATTATTATTTGCGCTAGCTCGCATTGAACTCAAGAGTAGTCCATACACACAATATTTATAGTAGTGATGGACTGAATTTTGCGTGTGGATTAGCTTTTCATATTGACAGTGTCCCTCGCCATCAAGCGAACCCACTCCGACTTCAGAGGTACTTGTAATTTACATCCCTAAGTCAAGTACGACAGGTCAACATTTTAGTCCAACTGTCCGGTGCAGGAGTTGAACCCCTTACCTCGGCATCAGCACACCGGATGTTTAAGAACACGTTCTTACGCATTCGGTCATGCGGACCTGCAATATGGTCTGTATTTCATCTAAACGCTGTACCTGGTACAACTGCAATTAATTACAGTGTAGTACAATTGTAATTAATTACACAGTGACTGAAGCAAGCAGATTTTACTTCATTCACATATATTGTCTTTGTGCTTAGATACTTGCCTACTGACCTTGGGGTCATGGGTTTAACCCGCAGGTGGACAACTTCGACTTTTAAAAATAAATTGAATTATGCTCCCAGGTCGACCCAGGCTTAAATGGGTACCAAAAATATCATCGGAAGTAAACTTGCAACAGACCACATCACCCACTGTGTGTCGATTGCTCTAAAAAAACATCACCCACTGTGTGTCGATTGCTCTATAAAACATCACCCACCGAGTGTCGATTGCTCTATAAAACATCACCCACCGAGTGTCGATTGCTCTAAAAAACATCACCCACTGTGTGTCGATTGCTCTATAAAACATCACCCACCGAGTGTCGATTGCTCTATAAAACATCACCCACCAAGTGTCGATTGCTCTATAAAACATCACCCACCGAGTGCCGATTGCTCTATAACAAATATAGGTCCAGCACCGTATGTCCAATTCACCTTAAATAAGTTACTTGGACGTCCTAATCAACCCCAACATTTTTTTTTTTTGGCTTTTCGGGTTACTAGGCAGTTCAGTAGTTTGCCATTGGTTTTTGAACCACCGACGCCACATACTATAAAAATCAACGCCATGCGGTCTGCTTCCAGATAGCTCCCAACTGATTTTGAATATGCAGTTTAACATATTAAGTGCCAAACAAAAATTACGTTTGGACCAAACAAAACTGGATGGCGGGAAATGGGAAGCAGGGGTGTGTCACAGTTATGACTTAGAAGTTGTTAATATGGTAGCAGACATGTTGTTTTCAGCATCATCATGTGCCGGCATGCGTGAGCGGTCATGTCTCGCATCTCACTCGATCACCAGAGTCGTGGATCAGCTCACTGTTCTTGTCTTGACCATGCAGCGTGGTAAAGCCATCCAGGTATTTATTTCCTTGCCTTCCTATTGTTCTTTTCCCCTTAATCTTGCCAGTCGCCACACAGTTCTCCTATTTATTTCTTCTCATAACGTGACTATAATACTGTGACTGTCCGCGTCTAATTTGTCTAATCAGTTGACGAATTTAATTTGTTTCTTGTAAGACTTGGTCATTTGTTTTTCTGTCTGTCTATTGTATTCTTTGGATTTTCCGCAGAAACCACATTTCCACAGCTATCAGATGTTTGTCATCCTGTTTGCTCATTGTCCACGCTTCACATCCATACAAAAGCACAGGTTCTATGTGGCACCTCAACACTGTTTGTCTCGTTGCAAAATGTTGTATTATGCATATAATTAAAGGGTGTTGCATAAGTGAAACTACTGTTTATGAGCCCATGACAGATACGGGAAAATCGCTTAAGACGACAAATCATCTCATGGCATTTAAACGTTTAAGGCAGTGTAAATGGGTTCTTTAATTGATGTATATTCTGTTGCTCCACAATTGGTTTATATTCTGTTGCTCCACAAGGCTACATTTGTCATCCACCACTTGACCAATGGAACTAAAACGTTTAACTGGATTGATAAAATTCTGCTGGACAAGCTGACAGAACTGTCAGACAAATCCTTCCACGACAAGTCAGACGCAGATCTCTTGCAGTAAGGCATTCTGTTTCTCCTCCTCTTATTGCTCTGCTTTTTTTTTTTTTTTCATTTGTCTTATTCCTCAATGAAGCATCTGTGCTCATCCATCTCAATCAAAGTCCTATAATTCTTTGCTAGAACTTGTATTCCTTTAAAATCTTTCCCGTGTTTGCTTGATGTCTTTCCCGTATGTCTCTATTATCTCTCCTGTATTTTCTTAATATTTTCCCTGTATTTCCTTAATATTTTTCCTGTATTTCCTTACTGTCTTTCCTGTATTTCTTTAAAATCTTTCCTGCATTTCCTTAATATCGTACCTGTATTTCCTGTATGTCCTTATTATCTGTCATGTATTTCCTTAATATCTTTCCTGTATTTCCTTAATGTCTTCCTGTATTTCCTTAAAATCTCTCCGGTATTTTCTTAATATCTTTCATGTATTTCTTTAATGTCTGTCCTGCATGTCCTTACTAACTTTCCTGTATTTCTTTAAAATCTTTCCGGTATTTTCTTAAACCCTTTCCTGTATTTCCTTATTATTTTCCCTTAGTTTCTTAATGTCTTTCCTGTATTTCTTTAAAATCTGGCCTATATTTCCTTAATGTATTTAATGTATTTCTTTAAAATCTGCCATGCATTTCTTTAATGTATTTAATGTATTTCTTTAAAATCGGTCCTGCATTTACTTAATATCTTTCGTGTACTTCTTTAATGTCTTTCCTGTATTTCTTTAAAATCTTTCCCGTATTTTCTTAATATCTTCCCCATATTTCTTTAAAATAGTTCCTGTATTTTCTAAATGTCTTTCCTATATTTCCTTAATATCTATCTTGAATATACTTAATATCTTTCCTGTATTTCCTTTATATCTCTAATATATTTATAAAATAGTTATCCACACTTTCATTAATATATTTATTGTATTTCTTTAATATGTTTCCCGTATTTCCACACACACAAAAACTATAATAAAAAAAAAAAACAACTACCATACTTAGATCTTAATAATATTTCCCGTAGTTCCTGCAATCTCCCACTTATTTACTTAATATATTTCCTGTATTTCTGAAATAACTTGACCGTATTTCCTTGAGATATTTCCGGTATTGCACATTTCTGCCTCGACATGTTGATTCCTTGTGTTTTTGATCTCTATCTCTCTCTCTCTCTCTCTCTCTCTCTCTCTCTCTCTCTCTCTCTGTCTCTCTCTGTCTCTGTCTCTGTCTCTCTCTCTCTCTCTCCTCTCTCTCTCTCTCTCTCTCTCTCTCTCTCTCTCTCTCTCTCTCTCTCTCTCTCTCTCTCTCAGGGAATTTCCTCAATAAGATGGCGAAGATTGAAAATCCCGATGTGATGCTGGCGTGGTTGCAGGTTCAACTCCTACACCGGTCAGCTGGACAAAAATATTGACTTCTCGTCCATGGGGACGTAAATTACAAGTACCTCAGAGAGGGTTGGGTTGATGGCGAGGTTCACTGGTAATAGGTAAAGCTAATCCACACGCAAACCTTCAGATCAGTGCACTAATAATAATAGCACGTGTTATAGTGCTACGCTTGAGCTCAAAGGAGCGAACGAAAGAGAAAAAAAAAGAAGAAATTCTCTACATCTTTATCTTTGTCAATAAAGGTAAAGACAATAGTTCTTAAGATCGTGTTTTTTTTTTTTTAATATGTTATCAACATGTTTCTCAACGTTACGATACTTTCAAAGAAGGACACAACAAGAAATATATTTTCTGTAATTACAGATTGTTTGCTGAATATGTCGCAGATATGGATGTCAATGTCACATCATTCCTACAGCTGGTGGACAGGGGAAACAGCAACCAGTATGAGAAGTACGCTAGGGTCATGTGGAAGCATGCATGTGTCCGTAAGTTATTGTATCGTATTGTATCGCAACCAACCAATCATATATTCTAGAGTATTCACAACCAACCAGTCATCTATAGTATTCACAACCAACCAATCAGCCAACCAACCATCCAATAAATCAACCAATCATCTAGAATATTAACAACCAACCAATAATCTAGAGTAATCACAGTCAACCAATCATCTAGAGCAGTGGTTCTCAAACTTTTGTAGTCCATGCACCCTTTCACCATATCTTCAGAATGTCACTCCCCCCCCCCCCCCATTTTTGTATTTACTCCCTATAAATCCCCACACCCCTATACGTAAAAATGGAAGGTAAATTTAATAACACATACTAGAACAAGTCTAGACATCTACATCAAAACAAATCATCCTTTTGCAGGTCTGCTTACGTTATAAAACGAATTTCAAAAGAACGAGAAGTACAGTACTGTAAAGTATTGAGGGGAAGAAAAACAATATCAAGTAATCGGTTCTTGTATTAACGCGATCTTGAAATAATCTTATTTCCCCTCCCCCCGAAACCCTAAAAGTCCCCTTTGATTGAGAACCACTGATCTAGAGTATTCACAACCAACCAATCATCTAGAGCAGGGGTGGGCAAACTACGGCCCTCGGGCCGCATGCGGCCCGCCAAGTGATTTTATGCGGCCCGCGAGGGCATTTAGAAATAAAAAAATTTTATTCGTTTTTAAGTTATTTTGTTATTTAAGTTATTTTACAGAATTTCGTGTACCGTTATGATGAGTGTCAATAACAAACATAAGATTGAAGCTGAATGTTTTTAATGATCAATGGACAACTAAGTACTGTTTTATAAAAGTTGGTAGCAAATCAGTTTGCTTGTTGTGTCGTGAGTCAGTGGCTGTCTTCAAGGAGTACAATTTAAAAAGATATTATCAAACAAAACATTCCGATTTCGGATACAATTTAACAACCGAAGAGAAGGAAAGGAAATGCCTTGAGTTGGTGAAATATTTGGAGAAACAGGAAAATCTTTTCACTAAACAGTCTTCAATTCAAGATGCTGCAACTCAAGCTAGTCTTGTGCTGTCACACAGAATTGTAAAACAGAACAAGCCATTTTCTGATGGCGAGTTCATCAAGGAATGTTTGCTAGATGCAGCAAACATTATGTGTCTTGAAAAAGAAAAAAAACAGATTTGACAACATTACTTTATCAAGGAGAACTGTGGTCAGACGTGTTGACAAGATCAGTAAAAATTTGATGCATAAACTTCAAGATGCAAGTAAACAATTTTTGTGGTACTCTCTTGCATTGGATGAGAGTACCGATGTACTGCCCAATTATTGATATTTATACGTGGAATAAACACTTCTTTCAAACTCACTGAAGAGTTACTGAGTGTTGAGTCACTCAAAGACACAACCACAGGCCATGAGTCAATGCTGTTACTAACTGTATTGAAAGAACTGGGTTGGTTTGGAACAAGATGGCAAGTGTTACAACTGACGGAGCTTGTGCTTTGACTGGAAAAAAATGTACGTCTGGTAAAGTTGATAAGTGATCAGATAAAAGCAGAATATCCAGACCACACATTATTTCCACTTCACTGTGTGATTCATCAAGAAAGTCTGTGTAAAACTGTTTTGAATACCAAGCATGTTATTGCCCAGTTGTCAGTTTCATCAACCTCATCAGATCAAGAGGACTTAATCACAGACAGTTCAAGTCATTACTTGGAAACTGAACATTCCGATGTCCTGAACCACACCACTGTTCGATGGCTGAGTCTCGGCAAGGTGTTGAGGCGAGTGTGGGAACTCAGAGAAGAAATAGTGATGTTCATAGAGATGCAGGGCATTGCATGTGACTTTAATACTAACATTGTCAATAAAGAGTGGCAGTTAGACTTTATGTTTGCCATTGAAATTATGGAAAAGTTAAATGAACTGAATGTCAAACTTCAGGGCAATGGTGTGTTTGCACATGAATTGTATGTATATGTAAAATCATTTCAGGCACAACTCTCACTGTTCTCCAGACAAGCAAGTGAAAAAAGATTGTGTCACTTCCCTTTGCTGAAACAAGAAACCATTTCTGGTGAAATGACTGAAAAATACAAAGCCCAATTAGATGCATTGATTGAAGAATTTGGATGGAGATTCCAAGATTTCAAGAAATTAGAGCCATAGTTCAATATTCTCAGTTCATCTTTTAGTGCAGAAGCTGATACAGCCACAGTAGGAGATGCTTGACTTACAAGCAGATCATGATCTGAAAGAGAAATTCAAGTCAGATGGTTTGCTGGATTTCTATGGATCTTTATCACAAGAATCATTTCCCAACTTGAACAACTTTGCAGCTAAACTATTATCATTATTTGGATCAACATACATTTGCGAACAAGTATTCTCTTTCAAATCTAAGAATAGGTCTTTATTGTCGGACTGCAACTTGCATGCTGTCATGCGAATTTCAACAAGTAAACTTGCTCCAGATTTCAAGAATATTGTCTCCTCCGAAGTCGGAGAGTGTCTGCCTGTACGGCGAGGAACCACCAGTCTGCACACCAATAAGCCAGACATGGGACAACGGATACTCACGCAAAACTCAGGTCCTGTATGACATCACACTGATGTTGGACAACGGGATGCCTTCATCCGACATACAGGACTTCGCGTTGGAGCTCAAGCCAACGAACACAAGCAAGCAAGCAAGAATATTGTCAAAAATTGCAAGCAGTTACATACATCTCATTAGAAATCAACAACTGCAGTGACAGTGTAGTCGCTGTGTGTCTAAATTAAAGCCATTGACAGATAATCAAGAATATTTGTATAATAACAAGTTGTAAAATCGTGTTAACAAATTAATAAAAGTTTTTCTCCATATTGTCAAATATAATGTTTAAGTGTATAAGTAAAATAAAATTGAAATAATTAGTTATTTATACTGCTTAATTAATAACCTATAAATAATCAATAATTACTTATTGTGATAGGTTGCTGTAAACAAAACGATTATATATATATATATATATATATATATATATATATATATATATATATATATATATATATATATATATATATATATATATATATATATATATATATATATATATATATGGTGTCAATGCGGCCCTCCGCACGAAAAGTTTGCCCACCCCTGATCTAGAGTATTCACAATCAATCAATCAAACAACAAACCAACCAATTAATTTCAAAGATAAAATATCAACAAATCAACCAACCAGCTCGGGTTTATGTTTAACTTTAAATGAGTGTGTCTTGAAAAACAATACATTGTCAACTAGCTTTACGTAAAGTACACATTTCTCTTTCGTACAAACTAGGTGGGGTAGCAGAAACACCGACCTACATGGTCAACGGAATCATTCAGCCCAATATTCGCCAGAACTGGGAGCTCGCCAACTGGACCTCATTTATGGAGCCACTGTTGGCAGACCAACTATTTGATGCCATTGACAATTTGGCGGACAGCCCACATCATTTGGTATGTGTCTCAATTTAATGTATTAGGACTCTTAGAAGACACGTTACGTTTGTGTGAGACTGACTATCTGTGTCCATCTGTATCTGTGTGTGTCTATACGCTCTCTGTGTTATCTGTGTGTTTGTCTATGTAAATCTGCGGATGTGTGTTAGTGTGTGACTGTGCGTGTGTGTGTGTGTGTGTGTGTGTGTGTGTGTGTGTGTGTGTGTGTGTGTGTGTGTGTGTGTGTGTGTGTGCATATGTACTCTATATGTGTGTATCTATATGTTTGCCTATATAAATATGAGTCCGAGTTTCTGTCACAATGTGACTGTTTGTGTGCGTGTATAAGTATAAGTATGTACTGTGTGTGTACCTATGCGTTTTCCCTATATCAATAAATGTAGGCGTGTGTCACTGTGTAGTTGTGTGTGTGTGTGTGTGTGTGTGTGTGTGTGTGTGTGTGTGTGTGTGTGATCTTTGTGCATCTATGTGTCTGCCTATATAAATCTGTTGCCGCGTATGTATCAATGCGGCTTTGTGTGTTCATGTGTGGGTGTCATTTTGTGGCTGTATGTGTAATTGTGAGGGTTCCTTATGGTTTTGTATGTCGCTCTATATGTATAACTCGGCACTCTTCCGAATTCCGGTCCCAAATAGCTCTGCAGTGAATAATTTTATATAGCTAACCCTAACCCTAACCCTAACTCTAATCACTTATTCACTGCAGAACTATTTGGGACCGGAATTCGGATAAATAACCCTGTAGGGCTGTGTGTGTATGTATGTAGTTTGTGTGACTTTGTACGTGTGTATATATCTGTTTCAGTGTATGCGTGTCTTTGTGTCGCTCTACACTAGGATCTGTGGGTTTCTGAGTGTGTGCATGCATGACTGTAAATATGTGTCTGCATAAGACTATGTGTGGTTCTGTCTCTGACTCGTGTGTACTCTGTGTGTGACTTTGTCTCTCGCCCCGTGGGTGTAGTTTTATGTACGGATCTGTTTCTGCGCCGTGTGTGTAGCTCCAAGTGTGGTCCTGTGTCTGGTACCGTGTGTGTAGCCTTGTAAGTGACCCTGTGTCTAGCTCCAAGTGTGTAGATCTGTGTGTGGTCTTCTGCGTGGCACCGTGTGTTTAGCTCTTTGTTTGGCCCTGTGTCTGGCTCCGCGTATGTAGCTCTATGTCTGGCCCTGTCTCTAGATTTGTGTGTGTGGTTCTATGTGTAGCTATATCTATAGCTCCGTGTGTGTGGTTCTATGTGGCTGCGTCTATAGCTCCGTGTGTGTGTGGTTCTATGTGTAGCTGTATCTATAGCTCCGTATGAGTGGTTCTATGTGTAGCTATATCTATAGCTCCGTATGTGTGGTTCTATGTGTAGCTGTATCTATAGCTCCGTGTGTGTGGTTCTATGTGTAGCTATATCTATGGCTCCGTATGTGTGGTTTTATGTGTGGCTGTATCTATAGCTCCGTGTGAGTGGTTCTATGTGTAGCTATATCTATGGCTCCGTATGTGTGGTTCTATGTGTAGCTATATCTATGGCTCCGTATGTGTGGTTCTATGTGTAGCTATATCTAAGTCTCCGAATGTGTGGTTCTATGTTTAGCTTTATCTATAGCTCCGTGTGTGTGGTTCTATGTGTAGCTATATCTATGGCTCCGTATGCGTGGTTCTATGTGTAGCTGTATCTATGGCTCCGTGTGTGTGGTTCTATGTGTAGCTATATCTATGGGTCCGTATGTGTGGTTCTATGTTTAGCTGTATCTATGGCTCCGTATGTGTGGTTCTATGTGTAGCTATATCTATGGCTCCGTATGTGTGGTTCTATGTGTAGCTATATCTATAGCTCCGTATGTGTGGTTCTATGTGTAGCTGTATCTATAGCTCCGTGTGTGTGGTTCTATGTGTAGCTATATCTATAGCTCCGTGTGTGTGGTTCTATGTGGCTGTATCTCTAGCTTCGTGTGTGTGTGGTTCTATGTGTAGCTGTATCTATGGCCCCGTGTGTGTGTGGTTCTATGTGTGGCTGTATCTATAGCTCCCTGTGTGTGGTTCTGTGTGTAGCTGTATCTATAGCTCCGTATGTGTGGTTCTATGTGTAGCTGTATCTATAGCTCCGTATGTGTGGTTCTATGTGTGGCTGTATCTATGGCTCCCTGTGTGTGGTTCTATGTGTGGCTGTATCTATAGCTCCCTGTGTGTGTGGTTCTATGTGTAGCTGTATCTATAGCTCCGTGTGTGTGGTTCTATGTGTAGCTGTATCTATAGCTCCGTGTGTGTGGTTCTATGTGTAGCTATATCTATAGCCCCCTCTGTATGGTTCTATGTTTAGCTGTATCTATGGCTCCCTGTGTGTGGTTCTATGTGTGGCTGTATCTATAGCTCCCTGTGTGTGGTTCTATGTTTAGCTGTATCTATAGCTCCCTGTGTGTGGTTCTATGTGTGGCTGTATCTATAGCTCCCTGTGTGTGGTTCTATGTGTGGCTGTATCTATAGCTCCCTGTGTGTGGTTCTATGTTTAGCTGTATCTATAGCTCCCTGTGTGTGGTTCTATGTGTAGCTGTATCTATAGCTCCCTGTGTGTGGTTCTATGTGTGGCTGTATCTATAACTCCCTGTGTGTGGTTCTATGTGTGGCTGTATCTATGGCTCCCTGTGTGTGGTTCTATGTTTAGCTGTATCTATAGCTCCCTGTGTGTGGTTCTATGTGTGGCTGTATCTATAGCTCCCTGTGTGTGGTTCTATGTGTGGCTGTATCTATGGCTCCCTGTGTGGGGTTCTATGTGTGGCTGTATCTATAGCTCCCTGTGTGTGGTTCTATGTTTAGCTGTATCTATAGCTCCCTGTGTGTGGTTCTATGTGTGGCTGTATCTATAGCTCCGTGTGTGTGTGGTTCTATGTGTGGCTGTATCTATAGCTCCGTGTGTGTGGTTCTGTGTGTAGCTGTATCTATAGCTCCCTGTGTGTGGTTCTATGTGTGGCTGTATCTATAGCTCCGTGTGTGTGGTTCTGTGTGTCGCTGTATCTATAGCTCCCTGTGTGTGGTTCTATGTGTGGCTGTATCTATAGCTCCGTGTGTGTGGTTCTGTGTGTAGCTGTATCTATAGCTCCGTGTGTGTGGTTCTATGTGTGGCTGTATCTATGGCTCCCTGTGTGTGGTTCTATGTTTAGCTGTATCTATGGCTCCGTATGTGTGGTTCTGTGTGTAGCTGTATCTATAGCTCCCTGTGTGTGGTTCTATGTGTAGCTGTATCTATAGCTCCCTGTGTGTGGTTCTATGTGTGGCTGTATCTATAGCTCCGTGTGTGTGGTTCTATGTGTAGCTGTATCTATGGCTCCGTATGTGTGGTTCTATGTGTAGCTGTATCTATGGCTCCGTATGTGTGGTTCTATGTGTAGCTGTATCTATGGCTCCGTATGTGTGGTTCTATGTGTAGCTGTATCTATGGCTCCGTATGTGTGGTTCTATGTGTAGCTGTATCTATGGCTCCGTGCGAGTGGTTCTATGTGTAGCTGTATCTATGGCTCCGTATGTGTGGTTCTGTGTGTAGCTGTATCTATGGCTCCGTGTGTGTGGTTCTATGTGTAGCTGTATCTATGGCTCCGTGCGAGTGGTTCTATGTGTAGCTGTATCTATGGCTCCTTATGTGTGGTTCTGTGTGTAGCTGTATCTATGGCTCCGTGTGTGTGGTTCTATGTGTAGCTGTATCTATGGCCCCGTGTGTGTGTGGTTCTGTATGTAGCTGTATCTATGGCTCCGTGTGTGTGGTTCTATGTGTAGCTGTATCTATGGCCCCGTGTGTGTGTGGTTCTGTGTGTAGCTGTATCTATGGCTCCGTGTGTGTGTTTCTGTGTGTAGCTGTATCTATGGCCCCGTGTGTGTGTGGTTCTGTGTGTAGCTGTATCTATAGCTCCGTGTGTGTGGTTCTATGTGTAGCTGTATCTCTAGCTCCGTGTTGTGGTTCTATGTGTAGCTGTATCTCTAGCTCCGTGTGTGTGGTTCTATGTGTAGCTATATCTCTGGCTCCATGTGTGTGGTTCTGTGTTTAGCTGTACCTATAGTTCCGTGTGTGTGGTTCTATGTGTAGCTATATCTCTGGCCCCGTGTGTGTGTGGTTCTGTGTGTAGCTGTACCTATAGTTCCGTGTGTGTTGTTCTATGTATATCTATATCTCTGGCTCCGTGTGTGTGGTTCTATGTGTAGCTGTTTCTCTAGCTCCGTGTGTGTGGTTCTATGTGTGTCTGTATCTATGGCTCCATGTGTGTGGTTCTATGTATGGCTGTATCGTGGTTCTATGTGTAGCTGTATCTATAGCTCCGTGTGTGTGGTTCTATGTGTAGCTGTATCTATGGCTCCGTGCGAGTGGTTCTATGTGTAGCTGTATCTATGGCTCCGTATGTGTGGTTCTGTGTGTAGCTGTATCTATGGCTCCGTGTGTGTGGTTCTATGTGTAGCTGTATCTATGGCTCCGTGCGAGTGGTTCTATGTGTAGCTATATCTATGGCTCCTTATGTGTGGTTCTGTGTGTAGCTGTATCTATGGCTCCGTGTGTGTGGTTCTATGTGTAGCTGTATCTATGGCCCCGTGTGTGTGTGGTTCTGTATGTAGCTGTATCTATGGCTCCGTGTGTGTGGTTCTATGTGTAGCTGTATCTATGGCCCCGTGTCTGTGTGGTTCTGTGTGTAGCTGTATCTATGGCTCCGTGTGTGTGGTTCTGTGTGTAGCTGTATCTATGGCCCCGTGTGTGTGTGGTTCTGTGTGTAGCTGTATCTATAGCTCCGTGTGTGTGGTTCTATGTGTAGCTGTATCTCTAGCTCCGTGTTGTGGTTCTATGTGTAGCTGTATCTCTAGCTCCGTGTTGTGGTTCTATGTGTAGCTGTATCTCTAGCTCCGTGTTGTGGTTCTATGTGTAGCTATATCTCTGGCTCCATGTGTGTGGTTCTGTGTGTAGCTGTACCTATAGTTCCGTGTGTGTGGTTCTATGTGTAGCTATATCTCTGGCCCCGTGTGTGTGTGGTTCTGTGTGTAGCTGTACCTATAGTTCCGTGTGTGTTGTTCTATGTATATCTATATCTCTGGCTCCGTGTGTGTGTGGTTCTATGTGTAGCTGTTTCTCTAGCTCCGTGTGTGTGGTTCTATGTGTGGCTGTATCTATGGCTCCATGTGTGTGGTTCTATGTATGGCTGTATCGTGGTTCTATGTGTAGCTGTATCTATGGCTCCGTGTGTGTGGTTCTGTGTGTAGCTGTATCTATGGCTCCGTGTGTGTGGTTCTATGTGTAGCTGTATCTATGGCTCCGTGCGAGTGGTTCTATGTGTAACTGTATCTATGGCTCCGTATGTGTGGTTCTATGTGTAGCTGTATCTATAGCTCCGTGTGTGTGGTTATATGTGTAGCTATATCTATAGCTCCGTGTGTGTGGTTCTATGTGTAGCTGTATCTATAGCTCCGTGTGTGTGGTTCTATGTGTAGCTGTATCTATAGCTCCGTGTGTGTGGTTCTATGTGTAGCTATATCTATAGCTCCGTGTGTGTGGTTCTATGTGTAGCTGTATCTAAGGCTCCGTGTGTGTGGTTCTATGTGTAGCTGTATCTCTAGCTCCGTATGTGTGGTTCTATGTGTAGCTATATCTCTGGCTCCATGTGTGTGGTTCTATGTGTGGCTGTATCTATGGCTCCGTGCGAGTAGTTCTATGTGTAGCTGTATCTCTAGCTCCGTGTGTGTGGTTCTATGTGTAGCTATATCTCTAGCTCCGTGTGTGTGGTTCTATGTGTGGCTGTATCTATGGCTCCATGTGTGTGGTTCTATGTATGGCTGTATCGTGGTTCTATGTGTAGCTGTATCTCTAGCTCCGTGTGTGTGGTTCTATGTGTGGCTCGTCTATGGCTCCGTGTGTGTGGTTCTATGTGTAGCTATATCTCTAGCTCCGTGTGTGTGGTTCTATGTGTGGCTCGTCTATGGCTCCATGTGTGTGGTTCTATGTGTAGCCCTGTGTATGGCTCCATGTCTGTGTGTGTCAATCTTTGCTTGGCTATGTGTGTACGTGCGTGGGTGACTGTGCGATTCTATTTATGTGTTTATGAGCGGCTATATTTGTGACTGTGTGATTGTGTATGTCTGTGTTGTTCTCATGTGTGTATGTGTATAAATTTCTGTATCTGTATATATGCGACTGTGCGTTCATCTGTGTCAGTGATTCTGTGTGTCTGTGACTCTGTAAGTATCGGATCTGTTTTCGTTCTATGTATTTTCGTGCGTGGACCTTGTATATGTCCTGTAAGGACCTTTTGTGTCTGCGTTTGACTCCGTGTTTATGTGCGTTATTACAACTTGTATGTGGTTCTGTGTGTGCGACCGGGACTTTGCATATGTCCGTGTGTGATTACTTGTTGTTGGCTCTGAGTGTGACTGCGTGTGTATGTTCATGGCTATGTATGGTTATAGCTCAATATTTTCTAGACCATTCCGCATTCGAGGAGTAATGAGGACAAGTATCACACCGGTTGTCTCTACTACACTAAACCTTTCCTGTTATCCATATTAGGTTGGTTTTATATAGCAACCCAGATCAATTTTAAAATTCCGTTTCGATGTGGATTAAACCGATGACAACAAGACGAGCGTCTATAGTGCATTCACAAATGTTTGTCCCTGTATAAAATGCCATAGCTCAGTAACCAAGTGAGGGGAAATGATGAGACTTAGCATATAACCTTGTCTTTATGTACACTCAACAAAATAATTTTTGTTCTGGAGATTGTACCGATCTCAATGTTTGAATCCCTGCACATTAAATGGCAAATTATTTCTACGTCTGTATAGTTGTAAATGTGGGTACTCCATGGAGCACCATTTAACTTAAGCTTCCACATGTTCATGGAAAATCCGCCTTTGGCTGCAAGAAGTATTCACAATCCTGTAATGATACCTTGCCATCCTGACAGAGGATATTTATTGTGCTTCTAAAATAAGGCATAACCTCTCCATATCACACAGCTGGACTTAAAAGTATAGACAATGTGTTACCTATACAGCTTGATCCCACTTTCGGCCTGCCTAGTTTACTCAAGAAGATGGGTAACACTATTACATCTGGGGGAAAAAACAATCTGTAGAAGCTGCCGCATCAGCATAGCAATGCACTGTCTACCTGTGGAGCTTCCATTATAGACCAACTGCCGACCAAGTCCTAGGACCTGTTCGTCAGGTAATGACATTTAGTATTTAGGTTGCGTTTCCTCGCACCAGGAAAATGCTTGTACCCTCCCAATTGCGCTTCTCCGCACTAAGCCATTGGCACAATGTGGGGTGTCTGGTTTAGTGAGCGCCGCCCAACATTCTGCCCAAGCAGAAAGCAGGTAGCTCTGTCCATTGTCATACGGTAGCTCAGTCATATTTGTCTATGTCATGACTAACTCAAACTATTGTGTGTGTGTGTGTCTGTGTCTGTGTGTGTGTTAGTTAGTTCGTTAGTTTAGTTAGTTAGTTAGTTAGTTAGTTAGTTAGTTAGTTAGTTAGTTAGTTAGTTAGTTAGTTAGTTAGTTAGTTAGTTATTAATATATACGAAACATATATCTGTGTTTTTATCTTTGCGACTCAACCTTGAAAAATATTACATTCAGCCTCAACACATCCTGAAAAATAATGGTGACATCTTAATATATTTATAGACCCATCGGCAATCGAGGAGTGCTGTGGTCAGATTCATATGGGTCGTCTTTACTTCCCAAGATGTTGTATTGTGGTGAATTCCAGACAGCTACCTGAAGCATGACTAATACGTTAACCATGCCCCCTAGAGTAATCGCATAGGCAACTGAACATCGCGCACGTGATAATCATATCCATGACATGCTAAATACAATCGCCACCGGCAGTCTCCCATCTAAATGGATAGGCATCATTCGGAATTCGCGCTTGGCATCACTCATCTAGATGCGAGCACCTGGACGCGGTCGAGTAAACGGTAATGAACTCGCAGTTAAAAGTTAATTGTATATCCTTTACAGGATGTCGCAATCAACCCTAAATTCGTTTGGCTGTTTGTGATTTCTTGTCAAGTTTACGTTCAGTTGTTTGTTATTTATTTCTTAACGACGCAAGTATACCATTATATGAAAACCGACACAAGGCAATCTAATATCAAATCGTTCGCAGCTGTGTTTACACCGCGGTATGCGAGACTGCGACTTGCGTTCGTAACCCCTTCGACTTAGAGTTGGCTCGCAGACCAACTACTAAACAATGCCCTAATACAGACGGGAAGAAGCATGGACAGGGCTGATAAAATCAATGCAATACGTAAGGAAAGAAGAGTGGAAAGGGCTGATAAAATCAATGCAATACAGAAGGGAATAAGAGTGGAAAGGGCTGATAAAATCAATGCAATACTGACGGGAAGAAGCATAGACAGGGCTGATAAAATCAATGCAATACATAAGGGAAGAAGAGTGGAAAGGGCTGATAAAATCAATGCAATACAGAAAGGAATAAGAGTGGAAATGGCTGATAAAATCAATGCAATACTGACGGGAAGAAGCATAGACAGGGCTGATAAAATCAATGCAATATAGAAGGGAAGAAGTATGAAAAGTGCTGATAAAATCAACGCGATTCAGAAGGAAAAAGCATAGACAGTGCTGATAAAATCAATACAATACAGAAGGAAAGAAGCATGAACAGGGCTGATAAAGTCACTGCAATTCTGACGGGAAGAAGCATAGACAGGCCTGATAAAATCAATGCAATACTGACGAGAAGAAGCGTGGACAGCACTGATAAAGTCAATGCAATATGGAATCGATTTACAAATTAGCCCGAATGCACGAACTGGTAGTGAAACATGGATAAGCATGTCAATTATTATTCGCAATCCCGCACACCGCGTTCGAAACACAGCTGCGGGATATTTGTAAGCAGGCCACCTTGCGTTGCTTTCCATAAAATGGTCTGAGTCCTGGTCTCTAAGAAAGCAATGGCAAACTACTGAATGTAAACTTGCCAGGAAATCACAAACATGCAAAATATGACGGGGTTTGCTGCTGGGTCCTGTAAAGGACGTGCACCTGAGATTATTGGTTTTTTAGATTATAATGTGGCTGTAGAAAAACCATTACTATTTCTTAATAACTGCTTAATTTCTCCACAGGTAACACCTACACCCTGTAAGGGGAAGAGTGCAGGCTCTACCGCTGCACCAGTTATGACACATTGTTACATTATAGTTTTAGTCCTGGCTTTTCTTTGCCTAGTATAATTCATGATGTATATTTACTACGGCATATTTAGCTTCATGGTAATTGCTATGACACGTCATTCATCATATAATTTCATAATTGGACAGCCAAATAGAGCGATCTGGACATTTTTAGAGTCATCATCATCAAGTGCCATGCCAGGCGTTCATGGCACTTCATAGATCTCGGTCGTTTGTGTTCTGGATCAATTCTGCTGATGGTATTCCTCCATGCCACCGTCTCAATCCATCCAGCATCATTTCTCTTGGTCTGCCTCTGCCTCTCTTCCCCTCGATCTTTCCAGTTGTCACGATGTTCTCCAATGCCTCTCTTCTCATCACATGACCGAAAAAAGACATTGTCTCTTTCTTATTGCTGTATATAATGTTCTAGTTTCATTAGCCTGTTTCAGACAGTCGTTGTTAGTTACTCTGGCAGTCCTAGGAATGCAACATTCATCTCAGGAACCGCATCTTTGTTGCTTCTAATTTCTTCTTAATTTATTCATTTACATTCCAAGATTCACTGCAATACAGCGAAACTGGTCCTACATAGCATTTCAACACTCTCTTTCTTACATTCAGTGATAGTGACTTATTGCATAAGATACTCTTCATTTTCTGAAATGCGGCTTTGAGAAGATAAGTCGTAAAGACAACTTAACACAAACATCAGAAAGGAAGTAGTCATCATATTTTGGCCACATTATGAGAAGACAAAAGCTGAAACAAGTTGTGGCAACTGGACAGATTTGTAGAAAGAGAGACAGAGGAAGACAGCGGGAGAAAATTCTTTAATCTTGTGTCATGACACAGAAGGGACTCAACACACGCATTTATCCATGCCGTTGGAGATTGCAGTTTGTGGAGAAGTATGGATCGCCCACGCCAGCCGGCAAGGCAATGGGTGATGATGATGATGACATGTTTCATAATGTTTTGTTATTTCATATAGCATGTATACTTATTGTTCGCTTTGTTCTGAATAGTTATTTATTAGTCCAGGCTTACTCTTCTATTATCATCATTATAAGAATCTTCACCATCATTATTATCATCACCATCAAATTAACAGTTAATAAAGAATAGACATCACAGCACTCCTGGATACCCCATGCTTGCAATGCCTCCCACAGCAAATGTCTTCAGGTGTGGTTGTTGTACGTCCCAGTAACAAACTGGCTGTTAAAATGTTGGATTTGATCCCCATACATCCCTTTTAGCAGGGTCTGTAGCAAAGTGGGTACACATAGCAATTCATAATCACGTATTAGTTTGTTTGTTTAGTCGTTGGATCAACATCACGGCACACGGTTTAATCCATAAGTGCTCCGTCTTCCTCCTAACTCAAACCTGAGTTTGGAGAAACATAGCTCAATGCACGAACTCCGTTGCATCGGCGAGGATCCTGAAATACTTTGGGTAGATTTTTAATTCGAAATTCTGCCCGGGCAGCGCCGTTAGGCTACCCTTTTTCGATTTCCAACTGCCAAGGGATTTTTTACGTGCGCAACAATACACACGGGCGTCCGATCTCATTACCCAGAGACCAGGGGAAATTTTATTACTGGACGTCCAGGTGGATTTTTTAAATAAATCCCGGTCCTCACCGGGGCCTGAACCCGAGACCTCCAGCACTCGAGGCGGACACCATACCTCGAGACCACTCTGCCCCCCATCACGTATACAACGTTGGAAACACAGCAGCAGACCGCCTTGCGTTAGTATCCATGCAATGGTATAAGTGCCGATCGTTCAGAAAGCAATGGCAAACTCATCTTCATCAAGTGCCTTGCCGGCTGGCTTGGGCGATCGTGCCTCCCCACAAATTACGAACTACGACTTCGTGGATTCAATTCAATAGTAAACTACTGGTCGTAAATTTGCCTCGAAATCACAAGCTGCCAAATAATGCTAGAGTTGACTGTGACGTACTGTAAAGGATATGCAATTAACTAACATCCCTTATTTGTTGGAATCACACTGAAATCCAAATACAGACATCCCAGAATGTGTTGTTATTTTGCCTTCAACTGGCAGTTGTTCAAATACAGTATTCATAATATATCTCTTGGCTATTGTTTGTCTTTTTAAAATTATAATTTTAGTTCTAATGTATTTCGCATACCTTGCACGTTTCATTATACTTTGAAATAAATACAAATATCTGAAAATGCCCTGCTGTTTTGTATTTCTTACTGTGTGTTGCACTATTTAAATTAACGTGACAGGTTAGACATTATTGCACCATATTCTACCCCATCTGACTCGACCACTCCCCCACCCCCCCCCCCCCAAAAAAAAAAAGGCAAGCCGCCTCCGCGAGCATCGTAGCTCCAGCGATGACCCATCTGGCCGAATGTAAGACGGGCATGCGTGTTCAATTTGTGACCCTTTGAAAATACATTTCGTTTGTTCTCTCTACAAAACGACATGACGCCTCCGAGAGCTTCCCAACTCCAGCGATGATAAGGGGCTCCGTAACAATTGCACTCTTCGTGTGAATGACGCAAATCCGAAAGCGAACTCACGACATTCAGAGCGAGAAGTAAGCTTCTTGACCACCTCGCCAGAGTGGACGTCGGTGTATATTTTTATTGGCGCTCGCTCGCTTTGAACTCAAGCGTAGTCCTTACACACTACTTCCTTGTAGCATTGAACTTAATTTTGCTTGTGGATTAGCTTTCCCTATTATCAGTGTCCCTCGCCATCAGGCCATCCCACTGTGTCTTTAGAGGTACTACTTGTAATTTACGTCCCCAAGTCGAGGCCGAGAGGTCAACATTTACGGGATGTTTAAGAACTCGCGATCTTATCCATTCGATCATGCTGACCTCCTCATCGATATTACTATTTATTAAACTCTCAGTTATCCTTACCACATCAAAGGCATTTAGGTCCCCACTTGGAACATTTTGAGAACCTTTAAACGATTCCAAGCACAGCCGTTCTTAATTAAAACATAATACCAGGTAGGAAATGTTATACATATTTATAGTCACGTACACATTAACATATTTAACTAGACAAGAGAGACATCCAAGTCTCCCAGGTTAGCCTAGAACCGTTGCTGTTTATGGTGTGTTTGCCTGGCCAGAGTATTCTACAGGTAAGGCGTTATATTTAACAGAGACATGTGGACATGAAGTTATATTTTAAAATTATATGTCGAAATGAAAGTTAAATTCTTCATTGGCATTTGCAAATGGAGCTTCATTTAATGTTGTCATGTAGAAAGAAAGTTATAATTAAATATCACACTGTGGAACTGAAGTTACATTTAATAATTGACATGTAGAAAGGAGGTTATATTTACATATGAAACGTGAAAATGAAGTTATTTTTAACATTGACATGTGAAAATGAAGTTATTTTTAACATTGACATTTGAAAAAATGAAGTTATATTTAGGACTAAAATGTCAAAATAATGTCATATTTAACAATGACATGCTGAAATTAAGTTTTATTTAACATTGACATGTCAAAATAAAGTTATATTCACCGTCGACAAATAGAAACAAAAGTTATATTGAACGTCTACATATAGAAAGTACTGCCCCTGGCCCTGCAGCCACCAGGGTTAGGATCGACTAGCCTCTCCCGGGAGGTGTGAAAAGTGAAAATTAGTAGCCTGCCGATGATCCGCAGACTATACAACTCAACCCCATCTTCACGTGGTGTAGACTGGGAAACCATGACCGCGAGGTCATGGGCTAACGGGTATATGGCTCGCCATAGTGGATGGACTCTCTATGGTCAGATTTTTGTCCTAAATCAGCGACTGACCTAGCAAGCCGGCAGGGGATCTTCATACTGCTCGTAGAAAAACTAAGAAGTATAAACGGACTGATCCTAAGAGACAAGAAAATATCACAACAACAGAAATAAGATTCCTGAGAAGAATACTCAATGTATCATGAAGAGAGAAGATCAGAAATGAAGAAATCAGGACTAAAGTGGGGGTTATAGATGCACTAGATTTTATTAGAAGGCAGCAAATCAAATGGCTTGGCCATGCAAGGAGGTTACAAACTAACAGTATACCACAACAAGCAATGATGTACAGACCAGACGGAAGCAGAGGAAGAGGCCGACCACGTAAAAGATGGACGCAGGGAATAACAGAGTCCATGGGAATATCGATACATGAAGCCCATAAGCGGGCACTCTCCCGCTGTTTAACTTCACCTCGACACCGCAAGATACAAGAGGAACATTATGAGATGAGATGAGACATATAGAAAGTATGTTTTATTTAACATCAACTTGTAAAAGGGGAGTAATAATTAACATCGGAATTTAGAAATGAAGTTATATTTAACATCGATAAGTAGAGTGAAATTATATATTAGTAATTTTATCTCACCAGCAGGATTGAAAGGTATACCACAAACTTACGGGAATCTCTTTCCCAAAATGCAGCGAGCTATATTGATAACCGTGATTGCGTCAACTCTCAGCCAAGTTGCTACACCCCCAAGGACAGTCGGATTTTCCTACATACCGCGGACATCCCCCTGCCAGAATACATCTCGAGGTGTTCCTGGATCTGCTGTGCCCATACAGTAAAATCACATGGCCCCGTGTCAAGGAAGTTGCAGATTTTTATGGGCCGGAGAATGTGGCATTGACCGTTCATCTGTTTCCTCTGCCGTATCATCAGAACTCCTTCTACGCAACACGGGTGAGTCATGTCTGGTCTTGTGTTTCATACAACTTAGTGTGGTATCCCTAACTCATTACCGCGAATTGTTCTGTCTTTCTAGTACACATATAAATTACATAGAAATTCAGTTGTCGGTGAAGCTACGGTTGAATAGAGGCTAGCACATTTTTCTGTCTGCAGCCGTGGTCATAGTTCGAGCCCCTTTCTAGGCGGATTGCTTAAAAATTACGTAAGCTCCCAGATCGATACTGCCTTAAAAGGGAATCAAGAAATTTCCTTGGAAGTAAAGTCGGTGGAAATGATAATGACACGTCACCCACGAAGTCTGTCCGTGAGTGTTACGTGGTGAAAGCACCAAATATAAAAGGGCTAAGTAGGTAAAGAACCCATGACAGGTCTAACAAATCGGTAGGGAATTTAATTGATTCTAGACAATAAAAATACTTGTGCATGATTCATGGACGCACTTGGAAGAAAGGTAATAATCACAGGCATTGGAACTTAAATTACCCTTCCCCACGACGCCTAACGGCATAAGTGGAAGACAACAGCAACAACAACAACAGAAATGTACAAATAACAGGAAACAAATATCGGGCTGGCATCGTATACCAATAAGCCTCTTAGCATGCAATAGGATTCCTTTTTAACTGACCAGTTGTCGGGGAAATCTTGTGGTCATTAACATCATATCACGACAAATAAAACACAAATAAGGTAGCCTTTTGCAAGATAGAAAACATACTAACTAATAAAAAGATATCAATTTCAACGAGAACAAATATGTTGAAGTGCTACATAGAAAGTATATTTTTGTATGGATGTTAAACGTAGACAATGAGCAGACAAGGTGAAAAACATCTAATGGCATTTATGGGGAAAATGCAAAGAATACCATGGACAGATAGAAAACCAATGATCAAGTCCTACAAGAAGCAAATGAAAACCGTAACTTGATTAGAGAAATTAGACGCAGCCAGTCAAACATTGTTAGGTAAGTTATGAGAAGAAATAAACTATAGAACTTGGTGATAACTGGCAAAGTTGAAAGGAAAAGAACTAGGGGGATGCAGAGAAGTAAATATTTGGATGGCATTATCGAGACAAGAACACAGAGCTGGTCCATGACTCTGGTGATATTGTAAGATTGCGAAACATGACCGCCCAAGCTTATCGGCTTAGCACGTGATGGTGATGATGATGATTGATATTTACTCATTATACTGAATATTTTCTTGATGTTCTGTCAGTTCTCCTGTCTGATGCAGTGTCATGTCCAAAGTTTTCTGTAATAATCTGTTTCCACCCTCTTGCTGGTCTTCTAGAAACCATACCCGCTACATGTACCATTAGTATTGGAACTCCCAGATGGTTGTTGCAGAATAAGACGGAGCACCTATGAGAATGTCCCTAGCGACCACACTCCCAGGGCTCTCCGACACAATTGCAACCATGAACCGAGTAACGGTGTCCTATGACCTACGACCCTCAGAGAGAGGCAAGAAACTTGGTGACTTCTCAACGTAGATCTCTCTCTCTCTCTCTCTCTCTCTCTCTCTCTCTCTCTCTCTCTCTCTCTCTCTCTCTCTCTCTCTCTCCTCTCTCTCTCTCTTCCTCCCTCCGTCCCTCCCACACTTTGAATTATCAGCGTATTTAAATATAGTGTAACTAAACGAACCAAGTTCATGCTATACATATGTTTCCTTTCTCCATAAGGCTGCATTTGTCATCCACTTCATGACCAACGGAAATAAAACATTCGACTGGATTGATAAAATCCTGCTAGAAAAGTTGCCTGAATTAACGGACACAGCTTTCCATGACAAGTCGGACGCTGATCTCCTTGAGTAAGTCAGAAATGTCAAGCAGTTTTCCATGAATTGAGACGTGCTTGGTATATAGTTAAAGTTAGTTGTATATCCTTTCACAGGACATAGCTGCCAACCCCAGCATAACTTAGGCTTTTTTGTGATTCCTGGGCAAGTTTATGTTCAGTAGTTGGCATTGCTTTCTGATCGACCGGCACCATACCATTTCATCAAAACCCAACGTAAGACGGTCTGCAGTCAAATCGCCCGCACCTGTGTTTCGAATGCGGTCTGCAGGATTACGAACTGCGTTTGCAACTCCTTCGCCACAGAGCCGGCCTGGTATATGGTGCGAACGCCATATTTACAGACACAAACTAGCACTTGATGTGTGATGCGGGAAATATCATGCCATCAACCTTTACTTTCAAGGATATTCCTGGCCCTTATTTTAGGCTGGGTCGACCCGGGACCCAGGTCAATTTTTAAAACCCATCCTGACGGGGTTTGAAAGGGATTTAAAAGGCAAGGGGATCGACTTCAGTTGCACCGAGTTTTATCCCATATGGCTTGGATCTCTTTCCGCATGGCAACCCAGCGAACGTGTCGCGCGGAACAAGAACTCCGTAGCTCCAGCGACGGACCCCCAGGCGTCTCCGGAAAAAAAACTGCACGAGTGAACAGAACGACGTGGCCGGGAATCGAACCTCACACACTTCGGAACGCGAGGAATGCGGCGTAACCACTTCGCCACGGAGATTACCTGTCTAGACGGGGATTCGAACCAGAACGATTGTATCTGTAAAATATGCACTACCACCGTATACCCATTGCGCCTGATGGCATGGACAAGAGTCATATAATGTTATCCCACTCTCGAAATTGGGATGGAGTCGTGTAGAAGTGCAACATCCGCCTCTCACTCGAGCAAACCTGGCGAGACTGGGGGGTACGGATGTTATCAAGATAAAGATAACGTGACGAAGATATACAGTAAGTAAAGGACTCTCCATACACTGTAAGGCCTACTGGGCATATGGTGCTAGACTCATATTTGTAAAGACCAATCAGCATTCACTAGGTGACGTGGTCATTGTCACATAGTCCGCCTTTATTTCCCAGGGACATTTCCTGGTAACCATTATAGCCACGGTCGATCCAGGAGAAACAGGTCAATTTTAAAAGTTGCCTCGATACCGATTGGAACCCATGACCACTGGACAAGCAGGTGACGTATCGCCACTACACTACCGCGGCTTGAAGGATGTCTACCCTTTTCAGATAAGGGCGACAAGCTAGGAGCATTCCTGTCTACGGAGGGCATGTTAAACAGCTCTCGGTAGTTGGAAATAAAAAATAGTAGGCCGAATAGGCAGCTGCCCAGGCAAAATTTCACAAGTATAAATCATCGCCATGAACAGATATGCATGATATATGATTCTGATGTATGAACACGTTTAGATTTATTATATGATTCTGATGTATGAACACGTTTAGATTTATTATATGATTCTGATGTATGAACACGTTTAGATTTATTATATGATTCTGATGTATAAACGCGTTCAGATTTTGGATTTATCATTCTGATGTATGAAAATATTTAGAATTGTAATATATGATTCTGATGTATGAACACATTTAGATTTATGATATATGGTTCTGATGTATAACCACATTCAAATTTATCAAATATGATAATGATGTATAAACACATTCAGATTTATGATATATAATTCTGCTGTATAAACTCATTCAGATTTATGATATATGATTCTTCTTCTTCTTCTTCTTCTTCTTTCGTTCGCCTGAAATTTGACAATTACCGCGATGTTGTCTCTTGTACGAATCTAACAGTCTTTTTTAGTTCACTCAGCGGTCCATAGAGTTTATCTTCCACTGTTGTCTCTCTAGGCCAGACGGTTCGCCTGGATATGTTGTAGTTTGGGCAATCCTGGAGTATGTGCTCTCCTGTCTGCGATATATGATTCTGATATGTAAACACATTCAGATTGATGATATATGATTCTGATGTATAAATACATTCAGATTTATGGTTTATGATTCTGATGTATAAACATATTCAGATTTATGATATATGATTCTGAAGTATAAACACATTCAGATGTATGACATATGATTCTGATGTATGAACACATTCGGATTTATAATATATGATTTTTAGGTTAAAGACATTCATATTTATGATATATGATTCTGATGTATAAACACATTCGGATTTATGGTATATGATTCTGATGTATAAACACATACATATTTATGACATATGATTCTGATGTATAAACACATGCAGGTGTAATATATTTGATTCTGATGTATAAACACATTCAGATTGATGATATATGACTCTGATGTGCCCCCCGATGTGTCTCCACCTTGCCGCGGTGGGATGGGGCTGGGGGGGGGGGGGGGGCTTGTGTGTCCCAGTGACCTCAAGCGCTATGCCGATGGATATACAACTACATGTCGGACAGTTCTTGAGACAGGGACCAGACTAAGAGAGACACAACCTCACAACCTGCTGCTCTGCAGGTAGACTGAGGATAGCAGTCAAAAGCTCAAATCAGGTGCACGAAGCCACTAATACTTGGTCCAGGTACATACCCTAAGGCTATCATCTGAGGGATATGGCTAAACGCATCTAAGCTACTAACCCCTAGATGTGAGCGCCGGGCCGATAACCGCATCCTGCAGAAACGGAGGTGAGATGCTGAGCACGCTACATGCTTAGTTCAGATACTTATTCGAAGGTTCTCAGCTGGGGGGGGGGGGATATGAGGGATCCCCGGATGAGAGGGCCTGGCCGTCTCTCGCTCACTGATGCCCGGAGGGAAGGTGCTGAGCCGGCAGCACATGTAGCCTACCACGTGAGCGAGTACTAAAGGTAGAAAAGCGCTCCAGTCGCACGAAATGGTTACGGAAAATATCTATATTTATGCTCATAGAGTGAGTGCAGTCAAAGGTGAAAAACGTCTCATTAACACGAAATGGAACGCTTGGCAAGCGAATCCATTGCGTGGAAGTCCGAAGCTAAAACTTACCTAGTGGATGTCGTCCGCATACTGACCGTTCTTGGTTTGTTCGGGGAGCGGCGAGTAGCTAACGAAATGCCCAATATATGGAAGTGAGGAATTAAAGCAGCCATGAGCAGGATATGGCGATTCCTCAGGTGAGCCCAGTCTCAGAGCAATATGTGCCGGCTCTGCAATTATGGAAGCCTCCCTGGATAGTGGGGAATGCTCATGGTCTGCCCCTGCCTTCCCGTGAGGGTTGACCGTGATGTCTTTGACCGTTCTACCATGACCAGCTGAGATGTGGGCGACACCACAACAGTAAGAGTCTAACGTGCCTTGAAACTCGGGGAAGGCTAACTTCATTAAAAACTGCCCGCCGAAGACGGAAGTGCCGTCCTACGGGTTGCAAAATAAAAATTGGCACTACGCAATTACGTCCGAGTGAAATGTCTTTCTTGCTCAGAACAGCTCTGACTACCTAGTTTTCCAAATGTCCGTTGTGCCCGGAACAGCTCTGACGGGCACAGCAACAAGCATATGTCCGAATCGAAAACTCGCCGAGTGGATACCGTCTGCAGGCTGGTCTGGTTTGTGCGGGAAAGGCCCGTGGTGAACGAAATGCCCAACACACTGAAGTGAGGAATTAAAGCAACCATGAGCAGGACATGACGATTCCCTCGGTGAGCCCAGCACCAGGGCGCTATGTGTCGGCTCTGCAACTATGGAAGTCACCCTGGATGGCCGAAAATGCCATGAACTGTCCCTGCCTTCCCTTGAGGGTTGATCGTGAAGCATTCGACGGTTCCAACTTGACAAGCTGGGATGTGGATGGCACCAGAAAAGTGAGAGCCCCACAGGAATGCTAACCTGTCAAAAATGCACGCTAAAAGTCGGATGTGTTGGCCTAAGGGTTTCGGCCCAAGGGTGCCTAACCAGACACACCGCAATCACATCTGAAAAACCCCTCCTGATGAACGCAAAGAAGAAGAAGAAGATTCTGATGTATGAAAACATTCAGATGTATGATATATAAATCTGATGTATAAGTACATTTATATGTATGATAAATTAATCTGGTATATATGCACATTTATCTGATGTATACGCACATTTGGATTTGTGATATATGAATCTGATGTATACGCATAATTGGATTTATGATATGTGATTCTGATGTATACACACATTTGGATCCTAGTTAGTACTATTACGAAATACTTTGTTGATATTTTCCTTGTTATATCCCATATGGCGCTGATTGTATCCACAGAAAGGTTTGACCTAAAACATGAGACGGATCACCTGTTTGTGTTCACTCGCTTTGAACTCAAGCGTTGTCAATACACGTGCTACTACTTCTTGTGCACTGGACTAATTTTCCGTTGTGGAATAGCTTTCCCATTTACCAGAGTCCATCGCCATCAGGAGAACCCATCCGTCTTCTTATGTACTGGTAATTTACGTCTCCAAGTCAATGACGAGAAGTCAACACTTCAGTCCAATTGATCCAGTACATTGGCATCAGCACACAGGAAGTTTAAGAGTGTGTGATCTTATCCATTCGGCCTAGGTGACCTCCGTACACGGAACACTAACTCCGTAGCTCCGGTGAGGATCCCCAAGTCCGTAAACTAACCCCCGATCTTCGCGGACCGTAGGTGCCAAGACCGGCCACGCGCCACAAAATATAAACAAGTGTGAACGGGAGTTTCCCCATGTGTACACCAACGTGGACAGAGTGGACAAGAGCTCTAGGGAAACGAGAATACGTCAGAGACATCAACAAGGATACGCTGTGAAAGTTGTGATCCAGAACGGACGTGTTGATGTGAGCTCCGGTGAAGGTGACACCTGGATGTGGCGATCTCCTGCATGACGCGGCTTGGAATCAGGAGGAAGATTTATTGAGGACATTCAACTGAAGAATGAACCATGAACCAGGGAATAGCAAAGCCACCCTAGACATATATTTGCGAGTATTCAAACGACTGCAACTTAGCGGAATGGGAGCTCGAGGATAGGAGTAAATTTAGCGCTAAGGGCCGATTCTGCATCAGGGATCACCTAGCCGACTTCATCCATTTAGAGTCATCGCCATCTCTGCGACAGATTAAAGATCTGGAACGGTTAGTCACGACTTTGAATAATTTTATCATTTTTGTCCAGATGTTATTGTTGTCGAAATAACGGCAGTAACACAGTTTGGCAGTAGGGCAGACGATTTAATCACTTGGTCACGAAGAACCCAGGTATGAAAGCAGTTTAGAAGAAGCCTGAAAGTATCAGTGTGTGGTTAGAACGATCCTATACAAACAATTCAAGAAAATCTTTCGAAAACAAAAATAAACAGAAATAATTGTGGATTTACAGGCTGTTTGCAGGGTACGTTACAGAAATGGGCATGAACGCTACATTATTTCTGCAGCTGGTAGACAGAAGAACCAGTAACCAGTTCGAGAAATACTCAAGGGTCATGTGGAAGCATGCGTGTGTCCGTAAGTTATTTCTTCCTGTTTTATTTCTCATGTCTCACCTTTACAAAGCCTTGTGGTTATTTCTTTCTAGGCCATTCGTATGTAAAATTAAAAATTTTAAAAAAAAATAAAAGAAACAAGATATGGCACTTTCACTCTCCTCGAGGTAAACTGTGCATGTAATGCTTGTCGCGTGTTTTTGCAGACAAATCTGCACTCAATGGATGATTTGGTCAATATCATACCACCGAATTACTCCCCAAGAAATTTTCTGGTACCTATTTGAGGCTGGATGGATCCCGACGCACAGGTATTTTTTAATTAGTCGTACTCCAATAGAGAATGTAGCCCGACTACTGAGAGTGTAGTCCGACTACTGAAAGTGTAGCCCGATTACTGAGAGAGTGGTCCGACTACTGGGAGCGTACCGGGACTACAAGAAATGTAGTCCGACTAATGGGAGTGTTGCATGACTACAGGGACGACCACTAAGAGTGTAGCATGGCGACTGGGAGTATAGTGCGACTACTGAGAGTACGCCCGACCGCTGGGAGTGTAGCCCGACAACTGAATGTGTAGCCCGGCAACAAGGAGTGCACCTGACTACTGGCAGTAAAGCCTTGCTAAGTAAATCGATTCCGTCGTCGAGGTCAAGAGATGGGAATAGTATAACCAAATTCTTATGGGAACAGTGAGCAGAAATAAATTGGGATGGCTGCTGCATCGGAGGACCAAGCACTCAAGGGAATGTCCAATGTATAGTGACATCGTTAGTGATAACATAACATAGCATATCATAACGTAACATAACATAACATATAATAACATAACATGATAACATCTTTTACATAAACCAGATGGTGTAGCTGGAACGCCGACCTATATTGTCAACGGAATCATCCAACCCAATATTAGTCCCAGCTGGGAACTTGCCGACTGGACTGCGTTCTTTGAACCATTGTTGGTGGACCAGCTATTTGACCCCATTGATAATTTGATGGACAGTCCACATCATCTGGTATGTTGTGTCCGTGTGCCTGTGGTTTTCCATGTGCTATTTTCTTGTGTGTTGCTTTGTGTGGCTATGTAAGACTACGTGACCGGCCGTGTGTTCCTTGGATACCCATGTGTATGTGTGTACGTGCTTTTGAGTGTCTATGTGGATGGTCTACGTGAGTGTCTGTGTGTTCCTTGGGTACCAGTGTGTATGTGTGTGTGTGTGAGTGTGCGTGTGTGTGCGTGTGTGTGTGTGTGTGTGTGTGTGGATGTGTGTGTGTTTGTGTGTGTGTGTGTGTGTGTGTGTGTGTGTGTGTGTGTGTGACATGAAAATAGTTAGCTGTGTGTGACCCCTGCGCAAAAATGAGAGATAATAAATACAGACACGGTGTATATACCTTACAACTAACGGGTAAATATCCGGCAAAGGGAAATCACAATGTAAAAATAAAAACGATAATTATATCGTAAAAGTAAGTTACACCACAACACAACGAATCGACGTTTGGATTTTAGTTATCCTTCATGAGGAACAACACAAACATATCTAAAGGCAAGCGTTAAATTAGAAAATTTAATTAAACATTAAAACTTAAAGCGGGTTTCTGAATGTCTGCGTGTGTACGTGAGTGACGGTGTATTCTTTGAGTACCCATGCATGTATGTGCGCGTTTATGAGTATCTGTATGATACTGTGTATGGATATGTGTATCATCCTCATCATCAGCTTCCACTTTTTGCCTTCAAGCGTTGTGGGGAGGAATAATTGTCGCTTCGACGCCCGGTGGGTGGCATTGGATAGTGTCCTTCCGTGTGACTGTACAATGTCTTTGATGTCGTCAATCCATTTTCTTCTTGGGCGTCCTCTTGGTCTAGTCGCAGATGATCTTTGATGTACGGCCAGTGATTGTAGTTGTTGGTGTTGCATTCTAACGACATGGCCAAACCACTTGATCTTCTATCTTTCAATAAATGTGGCACAATGTTGATTCCACTGTCTGTCTGATAACAGCATTTCTTACTCGGCCTCGGATGGCTAAGTTGCAAGCTCTCCTCAGGCATCTCATCTCACAGGTGTTGATTTTGCGAAAGTGCTATTTGGACAAAGTCCAAGTTTGAGATTGGTAGCATAGGGTCGGTGTGAATATGATGTTTATTATCTGTCGTTTTGCGGACATGGGTATATTTGGATGTTTCAGTATGGGTGATAGTTGATATGTAAGTGCGCTTGCTTTCTGACATCTGATTTCGATTTCTCTGTCCAATCTGCCATCTTCTGTGATCATGCTTCCAATATATTTTAATTCTTTAACTTGTTTCAGAGATATGCTATTTATTTGTAAACTTAGTGTATGTGTCTGTATATGCTGTGTGTATCTGTCTGTGTTGATCAATGTGTGTTTGTCTGTTTGTGTGGCTCAGTGTGTGTTTGTCTGTGTAGATCTTTGTATGGGTCTGTCTGTGTGAATCTGTGTGCGTCTGTCTGTGTGTTTTTATATGTTTCTTGCCGATGACGTGACATTGACAATATCACACATCGAGTGTAGAATGATCTAAGCAAAATGGGGCTAATAACATATATACAATACACCCCAAGGCGTATAGCAGGGTTTGTACTTACTTTAGTAGCCCTCCATTCAATCACCCAACCAACAAACTAATAACCAACTTACCATACAACCAACCAACCAACCAACCAACGAACTAACCATCTAACAAGAAAATTATTCAACCAATCAACAAACAAACCATCTAAACAAGCAATTAGCCAACTATGGTGTACATTATCAGGAACTTTGGTGAAATAGAACGCAATGTAATATTATGGAGACTTGTATCAATCTTACAAATCATGAACATAATCGTGTGCCTTGCCGATAAACGTATGATGTCATGTTTCGCCAACTTACATGATCACCACGATCATGCCAAGTGACCAAGCCATTCAAATATTTACTTTTCTGCTTTCCCTTATTCTTTTTCCCTCAATCTTGCCAATTATCATCTGTTCTTCTCATAACGTGTCCACGTCTAATTTCTCAAATCAGTTTGCATTTTCCTCAGAAACACATTTCCACTGCCATTAGATGTTTTTACAGAACACAAATGTAATTAATGAGACATGGGTTCATTATGTTCATGACTTCGAATGCGTATAAGGACCGGTCATGTTAATACACTGACCCAACCTAACATGTGTACCAGACATGTCTTGGGAAGTGAAGGCAGCTGGACTGATAATTACCACAACACAAACTGAGTGTCGTTTGGACTATACAAATATCTGTCCAGCACATTATGCCCAATGCAGCTTAGAGCGTGTAAAACGGAACTTTCCTTCTTTTTTTTTTTCAAACAATTTACATGCTTCAATAAAAAGAGCACGTGTGTTACTTTTTTTCCCCCGCGTTTCCATCCTGTTTCAGGATATTGCGGTCAACATCAGCATCTTTCAGCTGTAATGTTGATTCCTAGGCTAGATTCCGCTCATCAGCAAGCCACAACTTTCTGAGCGACCGGCTCCATACTCTCATAAGTCACTGGTGCGACTCGAACCGCTTCCAATTCTCGTGCACTCACGTCAACCACGAGAGTATTCAGGGTTACGGAGAAAGCTGCTAACCCCTCGGCCAGGGAGCGGGCACGTGTGTTACTGCTTAATTTTTTTTTTCCTTTGTTAAAATGTGTGTAAACCTTGAAAAGTGGAATTGGAAATTGCGACGAAGCTAATACTATAAAGTGCGGTAAAACCTAAACGATTAGTGAGTATACTATCAGACGTACTGATACCGATGTAGCTGGTTCAATCCCTACAGCGGTCAGTTGGTCAAAAATGTTGATGCCTCCTCCTTGACTTGGGAACGTACATTTATAACAACTTCTGAGGTCGGAATGGGTTCGCCTGATGGCAATGGACACGGGTAATAAGGGAAAGTTAATCCACGCGCACAAATTAATGCAGGCACTAAAAGAAGTAGCACATATATGGACTATGCTTGAGTTCAAAGCGAGTGAACGAAGACATATAAACACTTTTTCTTTTCTTTGTAGCTGTTCACTACCTAGAAAAGTGTCGGCATATATTCTTGTTATTATCCAGTGAGGGATCAACGATTCGAGGCAATTATCAGTATAGTTCATCTTGAAAATGTTTCTTGTTGTTGTTGTTGTTGTTGTTGTTGTTGTTGTTGTTGTTGTTGTTGTTGTTGTTGTTGTTGTTGTTGCTGTAAGTGTTCGAAAATGTGAAACAGTCATAAATGTACAAATAAACGGAGGCAAGCAACACAACTACAACCGATACAGTTGAGTGTCTACTTGTAAATAACACATAAGTAAATGAGCCTTTCACATTCTGTTAGTAACATTGTACATATGGTGCTAGTCCAGTATTTGTATAGAGCAGTCGGCACACGGAGTCCGATATAGTCTGTATCATACTGGCCCCCTCCACTTTACAAGCCATCCCAGTTACCCAGGGAGTCTCCGTGGCGATGTGGTTACACCGCCTGCCTCGCGCTCCGTAGGCTGTGGGTTCGATTCCTGGATAGGACATTCAGTTCGCGAGTGCAATTTTATCGGATATTCCTGGAGGTCGTCGCTGGAACTACGGAATTTGAGTTTTGTGCGACACTTTCGGCAGGCCGCCCTGTAGCGGGTGCCCTATTTGTAAATGCCTATGTTGGAGTTTAGCATTTACTTACTGATGTACATGTGGCTACCAAACAGAGGCAGCAGGGATTGGGGGGTCATTATATTCTAGAATTCTGTTTATAGTGGATCCGCCTCTAACTGAAGGAAATATTTACTACTCAATGTTTGTTATTATAATATAAATACGAGGTCAGCATGAAGTAATGTACAAGAGCCCTCGTTCTTAAACATCCGATGTGCTGATGCCGAGGTAACGGGTTCAACCCTATGCCGGTCAGTTGGACTAAAATGTTAACTTCTGGTCCTTGACTTGGGGACGTAAATTACAAGTACCTCAGAAGTCGGAGTGGGTTGGCCTGATGGCGAGGGACATTGGTAATAGGAAAAGCTAGCCTACACGCAAAAATCAGTCCAGTGCTATTAGAAGCAGTATCACGTGTGTGTGTACTCTTGAGTTTAAAGCGAGCGAGCGCAAATAATAATAATAATAATAATAATAATAATAATAATAATAATAATAATACCATTCAACAGTAATGTATTTGTGCCAAAAATTGGAAAAAAATATATACGTTGACACATCTTCATTAACCTGGAAAATCATTGAAAATATTCCGGGAAAGTGGTTATCTTATATATAAATAAGGAGCGTATGTCTGTCTGTCTGTCTGTATCTATGTATCTATGTATGTCCTTTGTGCGCTCGCGAACGGCCCATCCGATTGAGATGAAATTTTCTACACGCCTTCCTTTCAGTCCAGAGCTGTCAACTGTGATATTTTTTTAGTGTGAAATCGCCTGCTTACTCAGTATTATTTCATTTTTCATTTTTCATCATAATTGTATATATTTCAGGGGACCTAACTCCGTAAAAGTTATTTCAAGGGGCATAACTTTTCTGTATAACTTATAGTCATATTGTGGCATCGTTTTCAAAGATTTATAAACTCTGTGTCCATAGTTATGTACCGGCATATGAGTTATAATAAATAATGATACAAACTGTAAGGCATTTTCAAAGTTTTCATAAAAATAATGCACAATGCATAACATTGTAACTCATCTTTATTTGCTTAAGAAGTTACTGTAGTCATGCAGGTGATTAGCAAGCGTTTTCATTCAAAATAATGGATGGTGTCTGGAAGGACATTCTTTTAAGTTACTTTTTTTGTTGTATGAATTTAATGAGAACTTATATGACTACTTATGTGAATTAAATGAGATGCTCCCCACCAGGGACTGGGCGAAGCCGGACAGGGTCAGGCAGACAGATAGACAGACAGACAGACAGACAGACAGACAGACAGACAGACAGACAGACAGACAGACAGATAGTCGGTAACGGGAACGGGAACTTATATGACTACTTATATGAATTAAATGAGATGCTCCACACCAGGAGCTGGGCAATGCCGGGCCGGGTCAGACAGACAGACAGACAGACAGACAGACAGACAGACAGACAGACAGACAGTCGGTAACGGGAACGAGAACTTATATGACTACTTATATGAATTAAATGAGATGCTCCCCACCAGGGACTGGGCGAAGCCGGGCCGGGTCAGCTAGTAGTTTATAAATAACAGTTATACAACGCATAACTAGAGTTAATATATAATGCAATTATGAACACATGACTTGAGTTCTATAAAGCTAATACCCTGGAAGGTTAACCCAGTCAACAAATTCATGAAGAAATCGGATGTGTCGGCCGAAAGGTGAAAATATCGCAGTTCTGCTGTAAACAGGCACAACGCAATTACGTAAAAAAGTGTTTCTGGATGAACGCAGAAGAAGAAGAAAATAAAGGTGTTAACAGAACATTCAAATTTAGTAACTGTTAAAAGACATTTAATATTTGTTTTTATAATTGCTTAATCTCTCCCCAGATAACACTTACGTCCTGTAAGGAGAAGAGTGCGCGCTCTACCGCTGGACAAGTTGTAACACGGAGTCGCATTATTTCTTTAGTTCTTGCTTTTATTTGTCTATTATAATATATGATGTATGTTTATGATAATTTATTTGTCTTGTATATTTTAAGATGTATATTTACCACATCTTATTTATCTAGTATAAATTATGAATGCATATTTATTATGACTTATTTGTCTAATGTAATTTATAATGTTCTCGTATGTTTATCACAGAGTATTTGTCTAGTATAATCTGCAATGCATGTTTATTACAATTTATTTGTTGAGTATAATTTGTGATGTATGTTTATTAAACTTATTTGCCGAGTATAATTTGAAATGTATATTTATTACAATTTATTTGTCGAGTATCATTTGTGATATCGACGCCTGTGCTCGTCGTCCGCTAAAGTGACGGAAAGACTAGCTCCTTTTTATTTTATGTATTCAGGCCTACGACATGCTCCTAGCACATCACAGAACTCCTCCTCGCTTTGCAATATTGCATCTGCGGATCACCAAATCTAGATAGCTTTCCAGTAGCAACCGTTTTCTTGAACGAGAAGTCCATTCTTCAGGGAAAATCTTAGAAGAATCTTAGATATGTGCGAAATGTAGGATTTGGGTTCAAAACTCCAAGAGAGGCAATTGATGGGGGATACATAGACAAGAAATACCCACTCACATGAAATGTGAACATTCGTGGGCGTATCCTGAGTAGTAGAGTGTTGAAAATGAAGATGATGAGGATAATTGTTGTTCGCAGAACAATTGTTGTTCGCAGGGAGTGCCTCCATTATGTGAGGAAATATTACCTATTTGAAAAGAGACACAAGCACCTCAGTGTTCACCCCTCACCATGTTTCAGAGACGTTGAGATTGGAGATGTTGTCACAGTAGGAGAGTGCAGACTTCTTTCCAAGACTGTCAAGTATAAAGTCCTGAAAATGAACAAGACTTCAGGATCTAAGAAAGGTTTCAGCAAGGTTTAGCCTTGTTGGTGCATTTTGTCAGCGGAATAAACTAGTCAACAATTTAAAACAAAAATATAACAGAACCATAGAAGGTTTGTTCTTTTCTTTGTTTTTAAATTACTAAATCCTTTCCTCATCTATCGGAAGAAATATTACTATTAAAAAAATTTTTTTTTAAACTAACACGTTCGACTACTCCGTATACTACTTACCATGTCATTGATTTGTTTGCTTCCCTTTATATTACGCAAATTGTCATGTTGACGTATCTTTATTATATTCACGCGTAATGCAGATATGCTTAATGACTAGAAAATTAGCATTCCTCCCGAACCATAGAAAAAAAGCTGGAGTAAATAAAACAGTCAGTGACAATTTGAAAATTCCCTTTTTAACTACTGAACAGAAGCTTTGACAATTGCAGGCAAGGATTAAGAAAGAAAAACACCCAACATCTCTCTTCATATGTGAGAAGCCTGCTGACTCACTCAATACAATGGTGCAAACAAACAGCGCAGAACTAGCAGTCCTAAAAGCAGCTCTCCATAGTGAATCATTTGGTCACATTATGAGAAGAAATAAATTGCCGAAGTTTGTGACAACAGACAAGATCGAAGGGAAGAGAACAAGGGGAAGGCAGAGTAGTAAATACCTGGATGCTTGAACACGTGATATGGTCGAGACTAGAAGACTGAGCTGATCCACGACTCTGGTGGTCGAGTGAGTTCGCGAAACATGACCACCCAGCTTATCGGCGTGGCACATGATGAATGAAGAATGTCTTTCCATAAAATTATCTAGTACGCGTTGAGACCTCACATGATTAATAGTGGAGTGACCAAAAAGTCCTGCTCATCTGGGTAGTGAACTCGAACCAATATGCTACTAAGCAAAGTACTAACAATTATGAAACGCGTCTCAGGTTATGAAGGACATTCAAAATTGGTACTGCTCCATTCTCATATTTATCATTCAGTGCAATAGCGATAAGCGTGGACGGTCATGGTTCACCATCTCACAAGATGACCGGAGTCCATGAATCAGGCAGTGTGTCCGTGTCCTCATTGTACCTTGTTCTCATTGTCAAGTCATCCAGATAGTTATATCTTTGTCTTCCATTGCTACTTTCCAATCGAGTTTGCCAGTGGTAACTGAGATTTCACATTGGGACAGTTCTTTATTTCATTATTAAAGAAACTGTCTCACTCTTGTGTCTGTACGTCCATGGTGTCCTTTGCATGTTCCTCAGAAACTACAATTCCACTGCCATTAGGTGTTTCTCAGCTTGTCTGCTCATTGTCCAAGTTTCATATACATACACACGTGTTGGTTCCGTTTAGCCCTTCAGCACACATTCGATACTAGAATGTATTGTCTGTTATTGAACCGGGTGGCTAGAATGCGGAGTTTACCTTCGGGAGATCTTGGTTGGAATCCTCGGTAATATGTGGATATGTTTCTGTGAGGGACAAAAAGACAAACCTAACCTGTACAGTTCGCCTGCACAAGCCAGGCGGCCTTAGTTCCTCAGACTTAAGACCACCCTTTCCCTGCACCGTTAGGTACAATTTGCAGTAGATGCCAGTTTTTAGTGATCAGTGTGTTCTCCATCTTTACCATGGTGATTCTTGTTGTATTCTCTTCAAGGCACCTCCTATCGGATTATATGACCGTTCCGAAATAGTTATACCCATTCATTTGTTTAAGAATATTCCCATTTCACCTTATATTACATTGTGCGTTTACATTCCTAATCATACACAGTAACAATAAAGTCCTAACCAGAGGCAATAACAACAAAGTCCCCAGTTGCAAATCCTTTACAGGACGTCGCAGTCAACCTCAGCACGTTTTGCCTGTTTGTGATTTCTTGGCAAATTTACTTTCAGTAGTTTGCTATTGCTTCATGAACGACTGATACTCATACCATTGTATGAATACCAACCCAAGGATGTCTGCTCCCAAATCTTCCGCAGATGTGTTTCGAATGCGGTATGCGGAATTGCGAATTATGTCCGTAAACCCTTCGCGGCGGTGTCGGCAACAAAGACCTAACCAGACACAATGACAACTATGTCCTAACCAGACGCAATAACAACAAAATCCTAACCAGACGCAATAACAACAAAATGCTCACTAGACGCAACACCAACAGAAGTCTTACACTGCCTCAACTGAGCTAATCGCAGCGCAAAGAAAGATAACTTGAAACAAACATCGGCAAGAAACGCAACAATACGAGCGCAATAAATCACGCATGTTGAAAATGCGACCTGTTATCACAAATGTATGGATACGTAAACTTCTGTAAGCGTGGCAAGAACAGCTTGATCAGAGTGACATTACTTGCGTGTTTTAGTTGCATAGGGATTACGCCGCTTGTCTCGCGATGCGAAGGTTGTGGGTTCGATTCGGGGCCATGTCGTTCGGTTAACGAATATAATTTTTTCAGACTTCTCGGGGTCGTCGCTAGGGCTACGGAGTTTGTTCATTGTGTGACGCTTTCGACAAGCCGCCCCTCCGGAAATAGATAGAGCCATGCGGGATAACCCCGGTGCAATGATGTCAATTCTTTTCCCTTTTTGGACACTTTTTTTCTTCTGCTAGTTTTACTGTCAGTTTCAATATTTTTCATATTTGGTTACAATTGAAGGCGTGGTGTAAGTAAAATATTTGGAAAATAATAGTCGCTTTGCACTCCGTAGGAAAATTAGGAAGAACTTGGAAGCAACAGAGATGTGATTCCCGAGACGAATGTTGCGAATTCGTTGGACTGCCAGAGTAACTAACAACGATTGCCTGAAAGAGGCTAATGAAACTAGAACATTATATACAACAATAAGACAGAGACAAACAGTTTTCTTTGGTCATGTCAGGAGAAGAGAGGCAATGAAGAACATCGTGACGACTGGAAAGATCGAGGGGAAGAGAGGCAGGGGCAGACCAAGAGAAATGCTGATGTGTGGATTGAGATAGTGGCATGGAGGAATATCATGAGCAGAGTTGATTCAGAACACCAAAGAGCGAGATCTGTGGCGAAACATGTGCCTTAAAGCTGATCCTCTTATTTTGTTAGAGTCTATTTGATCAACTCTAAGTCAATGTTGGCTCAAACTGAATAACAACTCATAACTTGGATGAATTTCATAACGATGAAGAAATGATGCGGCAGACAATTCTTGATAAAATGAAACACATTGCTGTTTATTAAGCAGCTGTTAACAAGTAACTGTACTTACAGAAATAGTCCTCTACCTGGCCTTTGACACCAGGCGGGCGGCAGAATAAATATAATATTTAACTATCTGTGCGTGTACTACCCGTTGTTTCTCCTCAAGCTTTTGTCACCGGCATTCCTCCTTATCGTCTACCCATCCGTCATGATGCCGTAAGAATCAGTGTGTCTAGGTGACCTCTGCTCAAAGTGGTTTCAGTTGACGTTAATTCATTGTTTGATCTGCCAATGTCGTTTATCCACTATCCTTCCATGAATATCGTTCTCCACTTTCTCCAGTTACGCCAGTGTCTATCCGTCTCTTCAAAAGAGTCCACTGTCCGCCTTCTATCTCTTCAGAAGCCGCCTTAGTCCTTCTCGAACTTAGAAATACATCCGTTCTGCTTGATGAAATCACAGCGTATCCAACCCTTACGTTTTGTCGTCACGTTGTCATTCCCGAGACGCATTCCCGCATCCCTTGGATTTAGTGCATAGTCGGGAATTCTCTGTCTAGCGCGTTACAGGCACCTGCCGTGTGGCAACATGGACGCATACTCCAGCTGGATGGCACTTGATGATTATGACGGCACGATGAGCACATGGGACTAGACTCATATTTGTATAGATCAAACGGCGCTTAGTGTCTGATGTTGGTAGCTCAAGCGTGACATGATTGATCATTATTCAATCTGTGAAAGTAACATGGGCAGTTCTAGAAACATTGGAGCGTAAAATCACATTATGAGAGATGAGATGCATACGAAATGCAGCCGGACAAACAAGAAGATAGAGACCCACATAAAATTAGTGACACGGCCAGAGTACCAACAGGAAATTGCTGATATAAGTATAATGCAGGAACCCGGGCAATTAAGATGGCAACGAGAGAAATTAATGGATACCAATCATTGCACATGGGAAAGTCGAAAAGAGGCGCTGGAGATGTGGATATGCAGAAGGGTATGGCGTATTTCATGGAAACAAAACCAATGAAATACAGAGGTTTTAGAAAAATTTGGAATGAAAAGAGGGTTGATAATGGAAATAAAACAGAGACAAGGGAAATATTTCGGCCACGTTAAAAGACATAACCTTCTTATAAAAACACATTGGAGGGTAAGTTTGAAGGCAAGCGAGCAAGAGCTAGACAACGCTACAGATGGGAAGATAACAACAAGAGAAGGACGAATAACAGTGATAGAATTTACAATCAAGGTAAGAGACAGTCACTGTTAAAGATCTATTACAGGCAACCTTAACTGTGGAAAATGCACACAGCGTGTGGTGCTATTGACAGATGCAAAATCAGTACTTGGTAAAGAAGGCACGCAATGGTCTAGCGATTAGCTACATTGTTCTTTTTCGTTCGCTCGCTCGCTTTGAACTCAAGCGTAGTGGACTAATTTGTGCGTAGATTAGCTTTTCCTGTTACCAATGTCCCTCGCCATCAGGCGAACCCACTCCGATTTCAGAGGCACTTGTAAATTACGTCCCCGAGTCTAGGATGACATCAGCATATTAGTCCAGCAAACTTCGGCATCAGCACACCGTATGTTTAAGATCGAGCTCTCTTTTCCATTCAGCCATGCTGACCACTATAGCTACCTTATAAACGAAGCGGTCTACACACACTGGTCCGCATAGTGATGAGGTGCCCTGCTGTTATCTTCATCTCCCTCTTCTCTTTGTAAAGCACACTGCCACATTCGTTGTTGATTTTATGACTACGTCTAAGCAGTCTCTTGTCCTGGTTCCCGGGAACCCATAATAAATTAATAACAACAGCAATCTCATGTCCTGGTTCCTAGCCACCCACAATAATAACGAAAGCCATAAACCATATCAGCTGAGGTCATCATAGGACAAGGAAAGATAAGACCTCACAACGACCAGCGATAAGAAAAGCAATAATACTTGTGCAATAAATAAATGACGCATGTTGATATGTGACATGTTATCTCAAATGTATGCATACATAAACTGTCGTTAGCTTGGCAAGAACAACCTTGACCTGTGTGAAATAACCTGGCTGGTCTTCTGTTACCTGTACCATCGGTTTCAATATTGTTATTGTTTTATTACAGTTGCAAGCATAAGGCAACTGATCATTATTCGTTCTATGGACATGACGTAATGTTTCCTTTTAACAAGTTTTATGACTTAAATGGTAGTGTCCTTCATTCTTCGTTACTCTTTCTGCGGGTGAGTGACACACGCAGTTTATGCACCTCAGTAGTCAGTGTGTCCGACTTGGGCATGTATTTGTCTCAGGTTTTCTTCCTCTGGACAGATTCCATCCAACGCTCTAACTACCAGTGGGTAGATGTTTTCATACACAATACTTTTGCCAGTGCAGAGATCTCACGGCATACTCCTTGCTATATACAACAGTCGTGATTGTTTTAACGTGTAAAACTTGCACACCGGGGTAGTGTATTCAATCACCATTTCAGTTGATACCACGGGGACCCTGCGGTCATTCACTATCAGCACCATCGCCATCTTCCACTGTTGCCGTCAAGGGACTTTGTTTAGAAGTTCAGAGGGAAAATGTTTCTTTCTTGTTTACTTCTTGAGTTATGTGTGTAGCTAGTGATTTTATAAAAAACAAAAAGTCTTAAAAGTCGAGACAATCGACTTCATTGCACCGGGTTTATCCCATATGGCTCAGTCTCTTTCCGTAGTGCGTTCTGGAGAAAGTGTCGCACAAAGCACGAACTCCTTAGCTCCAGCTCCAGTTACGACCAGCAGGAGTCTCCGAGAACATGCACTCTTCTTCTAGTGATTTTATGTGAGTTGATAATGATTCCATGTGTGTAGTTAGTGATTTTATTAGACCATGTTTACCTATCCTCTTCTTGTCTTTGCCCTCCCTTTCGTCTTCGTTCTTCTTCTTCTTCTTCTTCTTCTTCTTCTTCTTCTTCTTCTTCTTCTTCTTCTTCTTCTTCTTCTTCTTCTTCTTCTTCTTCTTCTTCTTCTTCTTCTGCTGCTGCTGCAGCTGCTGCTGCTGCTTCTTCTTCTTCTTCTTCTTCTTCTTCTTCTTCTTCTTCTTCTTCTTCTTCTTCTTCTTCTTCTTCTTCTTCTTCTTCTTCTTCTTCTTCTTCTTCTTCTTCTTCTTCTTCTTCTTCTTCTTCTTCTTCTTCTTCTTCTTCTTCTTCTTCTTCTGCTGCTGCTGCTGCTGCTGCTGCTTCTTCTTCTTCTTCTTCTTCTTCTGCTGCTGCTGCTGCTGCTTCTTCTTCTTCTTCTTCTTCTTCTTCTTCTTCTTCTTCTTCTTCTTCTTCTTCTTCTTCTTCTTCTTCTTCTGCTGCTGCTGCTGCTGCTGCTGCTGCTGCTGCTTCTTCTTCTTCTTCTTCTTCTTCTTCTTCTTCTTCTTCTTCTTCTTCTTCTTCTTCTTCTTCTTCTTCTTCTTCTTCTTCTTCTTCTTCTTCTTCTTCTTCTTCTTCTTCTTCTTCTTCTTCTTCTTCTTCTTCTTCTTCTTCTTCTTCTTCTTCTTCTTCTTCTTCTTCTTCTTCTGCTGCTGCTGCTTCTTCTTCTTCTTCTTCTTCTTCTTCTTCTTCTTCTTCTTCTTCTGCTGCTGCTGCTGCTGCTGCTGCTTCTTCTTCTTCTTCTTCTGCTGCTTCTTCTTCTTCTTCTTCTTCTTCTTCTTCTTCTTCTTCTTCTTCTTCTTCTTCTTCTTCTTCTTCTTCTTCTTCTTCTTCTTCTTCTTCTTCTTCTTCTTCTTCTTCTTCTTCTGCTGCTGCTTCTTCTTCTTCTTCTTCTTCTTCTTCTTCTTCTTCTTCTTCTTCTTCTTCTTCTTCTTCTTCTTCTTCTTCTTCTTCTTCTTCTTCTTCTTCTTCTTCTTCTTCTTCTTCTTCTTCTTCTTCTTCTTCTTCTTCTTCTTCTTCTTCTCTTTTCTCGTCAATTACTCTGACGAGATGCAGCAAAATATGCCAGGCAATAAATCGTACGACATAATGTATGTTGCTTCTGTGTTTAGATTCACTAAGGAAGGGGATATTTTGTTTTGCACTTGCATTATGTTCCTAAATAACATATATTTTTAGGAATACATCAAAATTAACTAGAATTATGATTGGTAAAATGCCCATAGGCTTTAACTGTTCTTAGAGAACTGCTACTGATACTATTAGTATTGGTACTCTTCGCAGTTGGGGACTGAGTACGTAATGGAATGCCCCGAGTACTTTCATGCCGTTTCTTGACTTAGCTAAACTTAACTAAACTCGTTGTAAGACTGCTACAATAATTGCTCACACACGCATACAACAATTAAATGCACGAGCAAACACGCGTGCTGAACAATTACAAGTGAGATCAATGGTTTAGTTATAAATGTTTTGTTTTTGTTTTTGCGTTAGTTCGCTTTGAACTCGAGCACAGTCCATGTATGTGCTTCTATTACTAGTAACTGCCACTACTAGAGAGTGCACATGAGTAATTTTTACGCCAGGGTTCGCTTTCCCTATTTAACAGTATCCCTCACCCACTCCGACTTCCAGATAATTTACGTCCACAGTCAAGGACTTGTCGGTGGTGGAGGAGGAGGAGGAATAACATGAGAAGGAGGGAGACGAGGAGGAGGGGGACGAGGAGGGGAATGAGGAAAGCGCCTACTTTGCAGAATGTCCAACGAAGACCCCAAACAAAATCTGCTTCAGTTTCCTTACCGCCAACCTGCGTAATAGAGATGGCACTGCATGATGAAGAAGGCATACACTATATATGATGTTACGCCCATATTGTCAGTTACCAAACGACACCAATAACACCGCGGTTATTGCTACACGGCTACTCTTGATCTTTTATAAGAAATCACAGGTTTATTTATTTAAAAGGCCAATTTGTCATCAGACCAGTACTGACTGGCACACATTCAATAGACATATACCTTGTATACTCATCTATATCTATAAAACAGAGTGTATGTGGGTGTGTATGTAGCTATGTATTGGATGGGTTCGATAACGGTACATCCGATTGAGATGAAATTTTCTAAACGTCTTCCTTTCATTCCTGTGCAACCGACTGTAATAGTTTCTTAGTGTAAAATCCTCTACTTACTTAATAACATTTAATATTTCATTTTTCATTATATAATTTCTATATAGCAGGGGGACTTCACTATAGAAAAGTTATTTCAAGGGGCATAACTTTTAATAACATTTCTATGTACTTTATAGTCAAATTGTTGGACTTACTTGCACTATTGTTAAACTCTTTGTCTATAGTTATTTACAGGCATATGAGTTATAATAAATAATCATATAATTTTTAGGGCATTTTCAAAGTTTTCATAAAAATAATGCATAATGCATAACATTGTAACCCATCATTTTCTGCTTAAAGAAGTTATCTACAGTAATGCAGGTGATTGAAAACAGTTTTCATTAAAAATAATGGATGGTGCATGGAAGGACATTCTTTTAAGTTACTGTGCGCCAGGAGCTGGGTGAAACCACGCCGGGTCAGATAGATAGACAGACAGACAGACAGATAGTCGGGAACGGGAGCTTATATGACTACTTATATGAATTAAATTAGATGCTCCCCACCAGGGACAGGGTGAAGCCGGGCCGGGTCAGACAGACAGACAGATAGACAGACAGACAGACAGACAGATAGTCGGGAACGGGAGCTTACATGACTACTTATATGAATTAAATGAGATGCTCCCCACCAGGGACAGGGTGAAGCCGGGCCGGGTCAGACAGACAGACAGATAGACAGACAGATAGTCGGGAACGGGAGCTTATATGACTACGTATATGAATTAAATGAGATGCTTCACACCAGGGACTGGGTGAAGCCGGGCCGGGTCAGACAGACAGACAGATAGACAGACAGACAGTCGGGAACGGGAGAGCTTATATGACTACGTATATGAATTAAATGAGATGCTCCCCACCAGGGACTGGGTGAAGCCGGGCCGGGTCAGCCAGACAGACAGACAGACAAACAAGCAGACAGACAGACTTATAGATAGATAGATCCCCTCCAGGGCCTGGGCGAAGCCGGGCAGGGTCAGCTAGTAATAAATAAAAACAAGATAGACACGCATACGATACAAAGCTGCCGTTAGAAACCTGTGGTCCCTGTGAGAGGTACAGAATAGAGAAAGATTTGGAAAACAGAGATAAATCAAGAACCTCTAGATACAACCTAGATTCCAACTCACTTAATTCACATGATACCAGTTTGGTTGTTGCAAGAAACAAGGGATGCAGATCGATGTCTAAAAACATCATTAGTTACATAGCAAGTTGACTTCCCGATTTAATTTGAGGAGTGAAATTGAAGCTCAACAGCTGTTTCTAATAGGAACAGATGTGGTACGATTCATTATGTGGACATAATGGGATTTAACAGACAAGAAAATAGTATATCTCAATTCTCAGGTAGTGTATGAGACGACTAGCATTCTCGGATAGAGTCAAAAATATATCAGTTCCATTACACGTTCATCATCGCCACCATGTGCCTTGCTAAAGTATTGTAAGCGTTCATGCCTATTCACAGATCTCGGTCCCTGATGCTCAGGACCATTGGTATTGATATTCCCTCATGCTACTGTGTTAGCCAATCCACATCCTCGTTTTCGGTCTATGAAAGAGAGTGATAGAAGGGCAGAATGTTAGATGAGCCTTCATGCCCAATTCTTAACCCTTTTAAAATAAAGGTTGTTCCTTCGTTCGTTCGTTCTGTCCCTGTCTCTTCTACCACTAGTTTTCCATTCCTCACGATGTTCTTCAATGTCTCTCTTCTCAATATTATATTCAAAGAACACCGTTTGTCTCTTTCTTATAATGTCTATAGAAAGTCAGGTCTTAGCCAGATATAAGTGAGCTACTGTAAAACAGTAGGTGATAGTGTAACAAGCTACGTGGAGGGTCCCAAATAGCCCTGTCACAATGTTTAAATAATCTTCTATATAGCCCTGGCTGGGATAGGTCTTTACCTGCCAACCCTCCTCCGTTTTCCCCGGACTCACTGTCACTCTTTCTTTCGACCTAAGGACCTATTTCCTGCAATGTTCTTCTGGCTGATCCATATATATAACACAGTGATCGTTGGAATAAACTAAAACTTGATTTATTAAATCAATAAAGGACAGCACAGGAAAACATCAAGGCAGTTAACACAGATAGTTCTAAACAGACACAACACTGATAAAGTTCAGGCACAGAGCCTCAGGTAGCCAGATTCACAGACCCAGCTTCATACACTGTCCGATCCGTCCAAACACAGCTCACCGAGTGTGCAAGAATCTCCTTCCTTCCAGGTAATTGGTTGTACGTACAACAGCCTTCTGTAGACCAAACTTCCAGGTTTCCATGGACCACAGTCTTTTTAGTAAACAAATGTTCTAGGGAAGAGCCATGTAATCACCTGTCATAATGTCAGGTAGGAAATAATGTCCTGGAGAATAGTTCTCATATAATAATGGGTGTGTCTGAGTGATTGGCGGGGTCCAGCCAATAATACAAAAGGACTCAATCCAAACGTATCGAGATGACTGGTGATGTGTCAGTACAGCTGATGGTCATTCTTTCAAAGTCAGCAGTGGCTCTATCTTGTAGAGATCATATTCTTAAAAACAGGCATGGCCCAAACCTTGCCATGGCATAGTCATAACCTGCTTTCTGCGTAGAGCCCTGTCGAGACCTTCAGCTCTGTTCATACTTTCAAAAGAAGAAGGACCCTGGAAAGAACAAACATTCGAGTGAGGGATCAAGCTGACTCAAGCACCACACAATCCTGAAGACCAATAGGGTCTCAGTTAATATATTTGACATATAGGATCTTAACCAAATGCCGTATATACCATACCCGAATGAATGGGCCTGACCTGTCAGGTAGCCCCTGGATTGGCTACGTCCGGGCTTGAGTCGACCTCCAGCTGGTTGATGTCGGGTTGTCCACCCTAGGAACGTTTTGTCTACAAGACACACATTCCACACTCATACCAAGCCTTTATTATTATTGGGCACATTCATTTCCATGCTTTCCTCTCACTTGCAAACCATGCCTTTCTCGCAACCAAGATCTTGTGGTGTAGTGCGCCCAGTAATCGGTGTGTTTCTCCCCCCTAAGTGGGGTTATATGGCACACCGTGTATTTCCCCATTCAAAGAAGATACTACCCCTCCCGGCCGCCGCTCTCGACTGAGCTGTCGCCAATGTACCGGCAGTGCCCTGCACAAGCCATAAGTGTAGATGAGTTCAGGTTCTCTCAGTGAGATAGAGAAGCCCATTATCTTCCCGACATCATCCTATCGAGTAAAAGACGAAAGAGATAGCACTGTGGATAGCCTCTTCCGGCTCAAGAAGATAGATCATAGATTGGTGGACCCCATTCCCAAGGAGCACACCGTAGCTATCTAATGTGCTTATATTTAAAAGAGAGATGCTACTAAGTAACGGTAAGCCGTAGGAAGAACGATAGCAACAGCTCATCTGCCGCCAAGAACAAATGAAATCCTCTGGGGAGATATATTGTTCAGATTCACTCCCCCTGCTATGCCAAGAACAAGACGCGTAGCCAGATCGGCTAACGGTCACCCCCTCCCAACATGGCAAGACTGCTGTTTTGCCACATCCTCTCAGTCGTTAAGACAATAGTTATTTATAGGCCAAGCTTTGCCTGGACCAACGAAAACCCAAGTTTACCTTTACACCACTTCAGTAGTATGTTGCATCTCTGTCGTAATCTTTAACTCACTGGACAGGCTGCAACTATCAAACGGTATGTGTTGGCACGGCCATCAATTGACCAGCAGCTGCACCAGTGCACATTTGACGCAAGGCGCTCCATCGGGACTACCCGAAAGGAAAGACAAATATATACTCGCTCCATGCAAAGATTGTGGTATGAAGATAACCCAAAGAACCATCTTTCATGGAGATTTGAGCAAACAAGAGAACTGAGAGTTTCCGAAAGCCGTTTCCCCCTGTTTACCAAAACTAAAAGAATGTATAAGGACATGGACCACTGGCGTTTCGCTACAGATAGTACCAGCTTTTTGTTAGCGCCGACTGTTGGGCGGCGTTTACCAAACCCGAAACCTACACACTCTTCCAACGGCTTCGTGCAGAGGACAGTTGGGAGGTGAAAAGAATTATCCTAGCGACAGTTAATGCAAAATAAATACTAAATATCATGGCAGGTAAGACAAGGCCTTAAGCCTCAGTAGGTAACTTGTGTAGGATCGACAGTTAGAACTTTGCTTTTCTGATCTGGAAGCTTCTGCAGCTTGTTTTGTTCTAGACGTATTGGTGTTACCTTTCATCTGGAGAAACTAGGCAGGCCGGGGATCATGCTGCATGGGCAACACATGGTCTCTACATTCAGTTCTGGCGTTGTTCTGTGGACAGGTGCAACTCAGTATGACTAAGTATCGTCTGTTAAGACGGCACGGTGCCAATCAGTTATATTGTCCATAACCGTTCACTTTTATTACTCCCTTCCAGACATTCTTTCTGTTCATACACGACACAAACAGAGAAAGTATGGCACATGATGATTATCAAAATCAATATTTAATTAGTAGTGTATGAGATATTTATATACAGGAAAATAATAATACATATGAACATAATATGTACACGTGTAAGTAAGTAAAATACCCTTTAATAGGACCAAGAAGAGGAAAAAGAGTAAATGTATTCTATAAGACCTGAGCATCAAAGAAGGTTGGGTTATAAGGTAGGGGTATCAGTCGCATTGCTTCTGCGTCAATGCAGAAGTGGTGGTTCTATTTGGCTGTGTAATGTATTTAATCACTGTACATTTGGACAACCTGTTCTGTGACAAAGAGGTTACGAATGCAATTTGAACTCCTGCATGCGGTGTTCGAAACACAGCTGCAGGCGATTTGGAAGCAGACTGCCTTGCGTTGGTTTCCCATACAATAGTATGTGTGCTGGTCGTTCAGACAGCAATGGCAAGCTACTGAACGTAAACTTGCCAAGAAATCACGAACAGCCAAAATCTGCTGGAGTTGACTGCGACGTAATGGAAAGGATATGCAACTAACTTAACATCATCATTCTCATCATCCTCCACTTTTGCAGTCAAGCGTCGTGGGGAGGAATAAATGACTTTCCAGTGCCTGTAGAGTATCACACCGACCGCGTTGCCTTCCAGGATATTTCCTGGTACTTATTGTAGGCTGGATCGACCTGGGGATCAAGGTCAGTTTTACAAATTCGAATATGTGAAATTATGGATCAAACCTATGAAGAGGCGAATATCTAGCCACTATGTTAGCCATGATGTGCACGTAACAATGGAAAAAAATAGTTGATAAATAAACACAGGTGCGAGTAAATGCAGTCTAATGACTAAATGTCATGGCTGGACAGACACGGCCCTAAGCCTTCGTCGGCAACTGATCTAGGATCACAATTCCGACAGGCGAGCAGTTTCAGCATTTTGTTTACTGATCCGGCTGCTTCTGCAGCTTGTCTTTTTTTCCAGATATGTTGGTGTTATCTTTCCTCTGGAGTACACTAGGCGTGACCTAGTGATTGATCAAGCTGCATGAGTAACACATTGTCTCTACATTTCAGCACAGGTTTTGAGCTATGGAGACGTATAATGCCTTTTTTAAAAACACAATGTACTAAACTATCGGCAAGATGGAAGTCACTAAAATAAACACACATGTATTGTTCCATGCTCACAGAAGTAGAAGAAAGAAGTACAAACTAGTGGACACTTCAACTTCTATCAATGCCAAGCTCTACATGTGTGTTTATAAACAGTCTTGGTAGTCTCAATACGGCTGCGAATCCTGGACAGTGTGTAAACAGGCGAAAAAAATCCAGAGAAGCCTTACGGCAACAGCGAGGTGGTAGTAGTTGTAGTTTTAGAAAAGAATACTGAAAATTCATTGGACAGCCAAAATAAGCAATACGAAAATTTTGTGGGAGACTAAATCGCAAAGACAACTTATCACAAACATCAGAAAGAAGCAGTCATAATTTTTTGGCCACGTTATGAGAAGACAAACACTGGAAAATGTTGTGACAACCGGAACGATTTGTGGACAGAGAGATAGAGAAAGACAGAATGAGGACATTCTTGACAGTCTTATGACATGGCACGGAAAGGAGTCAACACATGAATTGATCCATGCTGTCGTAAATCGCAATTTGTGGAGAGGCATGATGGCTCATGCTAGCCGGCAAGGCATTGAAAATGGTTCCCATATTCATATTTCAATGGAAAATATAGCATGCATGTATGATCAACATAAGCAAGTGAATTTCTTGATTTCGTTGTTCTCTTTCTGTTCCAGCGACAATGAAGAAGGTTTAATAATGTACGGATTCGTCGGTGTTAATGTCACTTCTTTTGCGATTCGCTCCACTATGAGGTGGAGACTTTCGACGACGTTGTAGAAATATGTCGAATCAAACTCTATGTAGGGCAATGAGCGATTTTCTGCGTATCTGCGGGCAGTTTGTGGCGGGACTGTTCGGTCTTTTGCTGTACAGTTTGAGCCCAGTAGTACCCGAGTACACGATGAAGCCGAAGAGTAACTGTTCAGATCTGTTAGCCTGCCAATTAGAGACGGAAATGTATCAAGCAAAATTGATATATTATTATTAATAATAATTATTTTATTGACAATAGTACCAGTAGTAGCAGTTGCGGTAGTGGTAGTAGTAGTAGTAGTAGTAGTAGTAGTAGTACTAGTAGTAGTAGTAGTAGTAGTAGTAGTAGTAGTAGTAGTAGTAGTAGTAGTAGTAGTAGTAGTAGTAGTAGTAGTAGTAGTAGTAGTAGTAGTAGTTATTATAGTAGTAGTAGTAGTAGTAGTAGTAGTAGTAGTAGTAGTAGTAGTAGTAGTAGTAGTAGTAGTAGTAGTAGTAGTAGTAGTAGTAGTAGTAGTAGTAGTAGTAGTAGTAGTAGTAGTAGTAGTCGTAGTAGTAGTGGTTGGCTAGGAAGATCCCATTTTGGTGCACCTCACACAGCCATCCGAGACAACGAACGCTAGACGCTAGATCCTCGTTAAAGGGTTTAAAGTGTACTCATTCCAATTACGGGGCCTCGATAGAGTCTCGTATTGTTATTTTTCGTCACTACCTCCCCCTGCCGGGAGTGGGTAAGTTGCGCGCCTACTGCCTTCCTTGGATGTGGTAGCTGTTTCTCATGCTCCCTCTCCGGAATCGACCCCTGATTCCTCGTTACCCGTTACAAACATGGTAGGCATGTCACGTACCATCGACGTACCATCGGCAAGTTAGCGAGGCAGGCGTTTCGAGAATGTACTGCATCGTGCAGCCAGGGTCGTGGTTTGAGCGGGCAAAAGAGCAAATTTGTACGACCGTTCGACAAAGTCTCGATAAGTGCCCATCTCTCTCGATGAGTAGTGGGCCTGCAGTCAGTAAGCTGTTTGTCAAAGACTCGACCACATCCCCTCCGCCAGGGAGAGCGGTCAATCCTGGAGGGACCAGGAGGAGATGCGGTGCCCGAGGCAAGAGCAGGGGAGAAGAGGGAATAGTGGAAGGTTAGCCACTCCCTCATGATACACGCAGGCGGTGTGCAGAGAGTCAGCACTCTAATCACGATACCACCACACCTCATGAAGCCAGAGCACAGTTGAGTAGACACTCAACAGGCCACGTTTTGCCAGCAGCGTGCGATGTGAGGTAACACGCACGAAGGAGAAGGTGACCCCGCGTGGTGTGTAACCACGGGAGAGATGTTCGGGAGACGGGAGACTGGACTTGGGGCGTTCACATCGTTTAGAATAACGTTAGGAGTTTTGTGTTCACTAGTAGATAGAGTTAGCATAGGGTTAGCAGTTTGTGTTAGATAATTCTGTGGCTGTCTATTGTGTAGAGCATTAGCGACTGTTTACCGCTTGTAAGCGAGCCAACGGCAATAAAATGGACCATGCATTTTGCCTCCCACACGACTTGCAAGTTGTCTTGTATGGGTGTGTGAGAAGTACCCGATGATGCCTGTCAGTTAAGTTGTTGACAGGCCAGGGTAATTGTGGTGTCAGAAAGTGGTGCTTGGACGAAAGCGCCAAGCTAATACCCACAGTATAAGGTAATTGTGGTGTCAGAAAGTGGTGCTTGGACGAAAGCGCCAAGCTAATACCCACAGTATAGGGTAATTGTGGTTGTCAGAAGTGAAGCTTGAATGTAATATTCAAGCTACTCCACTCGTCCACGAGGCTCTAGACTAGGGTTTAATTTGTGTAGTGACGGTGATTTGTGCAGACGAGAGAAATTTTGCAAGCTAGAAATGTGCCTATCGTGACGTATTAAACTGTTTAATTGTGTTTATGAAATATTTATTTAGTCAAAGTATGTATTCATCAAAGCTGTAAGTATTAATATTCTTGTTTTCTTATATTTATTGATATATTTACCTTTTTGTTGAGAAATGAGTACCAAAAATGATTCACGGCGGAGCGATACAAAGCCAGCCGACAATATCGATTTTTCATCGCGCTGTGCTGTGACGTCAGATGATTGACAAACAGTCGTCTGGGCTCATTAGCATACAGCAATCGAGTGTGTAGAGAATTGCTAAACGGCTGCCCGCCTGAATCGGTACGTTATATCATTTAATATTTATTTATTTCAACTACTAAGGAATATATTTATTTATTTAAACATTATGATGTTATTTTTGTTTCTTTAAAAGCAGATATGCATATTTTCGGTCATATTTTCCCTGTGTTTACCGTCACGATGGAACTATTTTTTGGCCAGGCAGATGATACTTGCCTGCACAACACTTACAGAAATTAAATAGAGTAGTAACATAAGGCAATAACGGATAGAACAAAGACAGGACATTGACATTTAATTTATTTAATACATATTCTAGTTGTTCGTGAATCTGTCTGTCATTGTCTAAGTCATTGTCCTTAGGGGTCTGGGTTAACATATCGTGTAATAGGCCTGATTACTACGGCCCTGCATATCAAAGGGCGAACTACACCTGATTACGGCCCTGTGTACCAAATATAGTTTGCTGGTAACGACACGTGCCTCCACCCGAAAGTACCAAGGCAACGGAGTTCCGTTCCCCGATCCTCGGGAACGTTAAAGCTGAGTACACTTATATATTTTGGCATGCAAGTTGATTAATAGTGCATCTCTTTTTCAGCTTGTAACGCATTGACATATTTGTATACTCTGTTTTTCTGCAAGATAAATCTGGGCAGGGTATAAACAGAAAGCACAACTGATAGTGATCAGATAAGAACAAACATAACATATCAAAGATAAATAACTGATAAAAGTCATCATTGCCTGTCACTGCGAGCCGAATACTAAATTAAGATGGCAACTTTATCAGACTTCATAAAAGCAGGTAAAGATCTAGAATTAACAGGAAAAGAGCTACAACAATATGCAGATCAAAAATTTAAAGAAGCAAAAGATGCTGAAAGGGACGAACGCGCACGAGAAAGAGAAGAAGAAAGACAACATCAAATACAATTAAAACAACAACAGCTAGAACATGATAAGACAGTTAAACAACAACAGTTAGAACATGATAAAGAGATAAAACAAAAAGAATTGGAAGTTAAGCAACAACAATTACAACAGGATAAGGAAATAAAACAGAAAGAGTTAGAAGTAAGGCAAAGGCAATTAGATCAGGACAGAGAACTAAAAGAAAAACAGATTCAAGTAGAATCAGAGACACAGTTGAAAATGAAAAGCATGGACGTAGAGTCACACTCAGAGATCTCTGCCACTAAACTAAGAAGTCAACAAGAAGAAAATAAGTTTAATAAATACAAGAATATTATCAAACCATATTGTAAAGAAGACTCAATATCAGCATGGACAGAGAATGTAGAATATCAATTTAAATACCACCAAGTTCCATTAGAGATGTGGGCCCCAATTTATACAAAAAATCTCAGTGGTGAGCCCCTCAAAGTAATAGAAACTATACCAACAGAGCTTAGATCTAGCTATCAATACATCCATGATAGGATTATGCAGCACTTTTTACTTGATGCCCCTGGGTATCAAGTTCAGTTCTCAAATCTAAAACCTAAACCTAGTGAAACCTTTATTGATTATGTTTCAAATGTACAGAGTGTACTAAACAGGTGGCTTAAAGCAGCTAACATAGGAAAGGACTTTGATAGATTAAAAAACTTAATTACTATGGATAAGGTTATATCCACCATTCCTTCTCCGTTTGCCAAATTTTTGCAGCAGTCAGACATTGAAAACATAGAGCAGTTTGAAAAGAAAGGATCAGCATATTTTTCTTCTAACAGAGATGTGTTTAAGACCTCAAATGACTCTGAAATAGTTTCCTTTGTCAAAGACCAAACTAAAAACTACCAAAGTAATAGGAAACCTTATCAGAAATACGATAAGAAAGATAGGAAAATGGAAAAATGTATCCATTGTCACCTTTTACATGACACCTATGCTATGTGTGACAAATCGCCTAATTATCCGGCGCATCTTGAAAATGTGATCAAGAAACAGCAAAGTAAAAGATCTGCATACAGGCGTGCAATCAAATGTTTTTTTTTGTTCCTGTTATGGCCATTATAGTAATAAATGCCTTGGCCGGCAGCGTATGAAAGCCAGTAATGCCATTTTGATTGACACCTCTTCAGATGGTGGTAGTGAGAATGAGTCTGAGAGTGAAAGTGACTTACCTAATAACCAAGCAGAAAATGTTTGTGGTGCATACGATATGTTGAGCTTCGACAGCTGTGAACGATGTCACCAATTCCATACAGACGCGAAACTAGAATGTGGACATACAGTACTATGCTCATCTGAGAGTGTAAACGCAGCAGTAGCCTCCAGAGGCAATCTTGTGTTCCACAATGCGATGGTCAATGATGTAGCATGCCAGTGTTTGCTGGACAGCGGCAGCACCCTTATTGGTCTTCGGAAAGAACTGGTTAATCCGGGTGATTACACAGGTGATACTGTCAAATGCCGTACCTTCTCGGGTAACATTGAAATTTACCCTTTGGCAAAAGCCCATATTGATTCTCCTTTTCTCTCTGGTACCTTTACTTGTGCAATACTAAACAACCCTTGTACTGATTTAATTCTGGGGTGCTTACCCCAACTAAAACATTGTACGATTGATGAAATAGTTGCATGGGAAAAAGTAAAGGCAACTATTACAACAGCCAAAACAGACACTTCAAAACATCATAACATATTACAAGATGAGACACTACTGAAGCTTTCTACAACCAGCACAGATGACACAAACAAACAGAAACTTTTACACCACCAGAAATCTACTCTTAATGTGTCTCCATACTTAAAATTGTTAAAGGTCAAAGCCAGAGTGACCAAAAATGCATCTTGTTTATTTAGACGTAAGAATGGCATTTCAACAACAGGTCATGCTACTGGTAACCATGAACAGGTGTTACCTGAACAACACCGGTTAACTATGCCAAAATATGCACATAAAACACCTGTGACTGGTCATCTTGCATACAACAACACCAGACCAGGTGTTTTCAAGAAGATAATATTATGTTTTCATAATGTATTTACGTGTAATGTCTGTCAACAATTGGTACAAAAGTTTAAGGGTAGACATCCTACAACTGAAGTACAACCTTCTATACTGGCTCCCAAGCCATTTGATAGAGGAAGGGTCAGTTCTACCACAAACACACAAACAACGGTGCAAGAAACAGTGATCTTGAACTTGATCAAGACAGATTTAGGCTACTTCCATACCAACGAAATGGCAACGACTATTCAAGGTGGTACATAACCATGGTACATGTTGACTATGAAATATCGATAAACATACACTTAGAGATATTCCATGTCAACATACGTAAACTTTACTTTTCAAGACAACAGACAGAAGTAGAGACAGACGAACATATTGCAACAACACCAAGTGATCAGACGACAGACATACATAGCGCAACTACACTAGTTAGTGAGACTGGCAAATCCGACGAGGGGCATACATGTAGTGAACTTATAGAATACACATGAATAAATCAGAATACTGATGACTGGACAATACACCTACTGAAACTGAGACATGCCTTTGACAGAGTGCGACTCCTCGGTCTCACTGTCAAACCAAGCAAAGTCAAATTATGCCTAAAATAAATTCATTTTTGGGTCATGTCATTTCTCAAGTCCAACTGTAGACTGACCTAAAAAGTATTACCAAAATTATGAATCTGACCATGTCTAACAGAAGGAAACAGGTCAGAAACCTTTTGAGATTAGTAAATTACTCAGAAATTACAAGTATATTTTCCAATGTCTTAAAATCTTCTGGAAATGAAATGTGAAAGATGCATTATTAATTTCTGCATTGTCAAAATTGAAAATTCTTTTTAGTAATGTTCCCATCCTCCGCTTGCCTAATCCTGGGCTCGTTTATTATCTTAGGACAGATGCCAGCAGGATCTCCATCGCTGCAGTCCTAGGCCAATTTTATGAGGGCATCTTCCATCCGATTTGTTACGTGAGCCGTAAGATCACACCTGCCGAGTCCAGATATTCGATAGCAGAACTGGAAGCCCTCAGCGTCATCTATTCAGTGAGGAAGCTCCATCGATTTCTGGCGGGTGTACACTTCATTGTCCAGACAGAGGAAGGGTCAGTTCTACCACAAACACACAAACAACGGTGCAAGAACCAGTGATCTTGAACTTGATCAAGACAGATTTAGGCTACTTCCATACCAACGAAATGGCAACGACTATTCAAGGTGGTACATAACCATGGTACATGTTGACTATGAAATATCGATAAACATACATTTAGAGATATTCCATGTCAACATGCGTAAACTTTACTTTTCAAGACAACAGACAGAAGTAGAGACAGACGAACATATTGCACCACCACCTAGTGATCAGACGACAGACATACATAGCGCAACTACACTAGTTAGTGAGACTGGCAAATCCGACGAGGGGCATACATGTAGTGAACTGATAGAATACACATGAATAAATCAGAATACTGATGACTGGACAATACACCTACTGAAACTGAGACATGCCTTTGACAGAGTGCGACTCCTCGGTCTCACTGTCAAACCAAGCAAAGTCAAATTATGCCTAAAATAAATTTATTTTTGGGTCATGTCATTTCTCAAGTCCAACTGTAGACTGACCTGAAAAGTAGTACCAAAATTATGAATCTAACCATGCCTACTACGAAAAAGCAGGTTAGAAGTCTTTTGGGATTAGTTAATTACTATAGTAAATTTATTCCAAACCTAGCTGAAATAACTAGTGTGTTTTCTAATGTATTAAAAGCATCAGTAAAATTGGATGTGAAAGATGCATTATTAATTTCTGCATTGTCAAAATTGAAAATTCTTTTTAGTAAGGTTCCCATCCTCCGCTTGCCTAATCCTGGGCTCGTTTATTATCTTAGGACAGATGCCACAATTTTTCGGTCAGTCCTGCCGGCGTAGCTTGAAAGCTCGTCGGTAAGCGTCCAGTGGTTTTGCATGTATCACCTTGTACCGGGAGGGCGCGCTTTAGCGATGCTACTCTTGGCTTGCGTGTGCGTGAACGTCGGTCCTGTCAGTGGCCAGATGCATTGCGAGCTGATGAGGAACAGCCGTAAATCGGGAGATTTGTTCGCAACTTAGACGAGCAATATCTACTGTGGGCATTTTCTAGCTAGCCACATGTGTGTGTGGTTTGTACTGGTGGTCAGTCCGTCTCGGCGATGGACATCTGGTTGATCCTATCAGTAATCATACGCTCATTCGCTTGTCGGTACGCTTGTCTTAAAACTGAAAATTAAAGGAATTGACGGAAGAGCCGTTTGCACAAGACTCTAGGTTACCAATTGTTTTTGAGAGCCAATATATACAGGGATAACTGGCCCATGGCAGCCTAACGTCCACTGCATCTGCGTCCGTCTCCAGTCGTCTTGCCATGCTCGCCACTGGAACCAGATGGACGCGGACGAGGGACTGAGGTCGAAGGATTTGCGCAACCACTTCCTCACTATAATCCAATCTAAAGCGCAAATCATTCGTTCTTCATCAAAAGATGCAATGAATGAATGGTCCTCGTCATTCATGACGGACGAACATCGGTAGTAGTGGTAGTGGTAATAGTGTAGCAGTGGTAGTAGTGGTAGTAGTGGTAGTAGAAGTAGTAGCAGCTGCAGCAGTAGTAGTAGCAGTGGTAGTGGCAGTAGTAGTAGCAGCAGCATCATCAGTAGTAATAGTAGCAGCAGCAGCAGTAGTAGTAGCAGCAGCAGCAACAGTAGTAGTAGTAGTAGTAGTAGTAGTAGTAGTAGTAGTAGTAGTAGTAGTAGTAGTAGTAGTAGTAGTAGTAGTAGTAGTAGTAGTAGTAGTAGTAGTAGTAGTAGTAGTAGTAGTAGTAGTAGTAGTAGTAGTAGAATGGTATAAACTATTGTCTAGTAATTATCCATTCACAAGCTGACAGAGTGATCCGACCGCATTCCTCATTCATGGTTGGTTGGCCGACTCAATATTATTAAATATATCAGGGATTCTTCAGCAAAGAAAAGATAGACAGAGGAACGGATAAATAAATTAAGATAGAGAAGCGGACAAAAAGTAAAGATAGACAGAGGAGCGTATAAATACAGTAAAGATAGACAGAGGCGCTGGTGAGTAAAGTAGACATAGACAGAGGATCGGGTAAATAAAGTAAAGATAGACTGAGAAGCTGGTAAATAAGTAAAGATAGACTGAGAAGCTGGTAAATAATAAAAGATTGACTGAGAAGCTGGTAAATAAGTAAAGATAGACTGAGAAGCTGGTAAATAAAGTAAAATGTAATGGTTCACGCAATGACGTGTCTTGAATATATGGTGCTACCCATATATTTGTAGCCCAATCGGCACTCGGTGTGAGATGTGTTCGAGCAATAACACCCCTTCCTCCTGTACTTCCCAGTTATTTCCCTGCTGCCCATTTTAGACTGGATCGAAATGTGAGAACAGGTAAATAACATAAATCTCAGTTTTAAGGAGAATCGAACATATGGTCGGCAGTCGGCTGGACACTGGGCCATCACGGCTCCCGAGGAGTGGATACAACACCGTTATGACACCAGACAATCACATAATTCTGGATTCCGATTTTCGGGTAGGTCAAGAATTGCGTTCAATTAGTGGTGTAATACCCACTGTAGCTTGTAGGCATGCCTCGTGGCTGCTTTGGCAAGCAATCAGTAATAAATAATCCCAAATACAGGTCCTGGCGTGCACCAGCAATGGTACAATATCCCTTAACATTACGCCCTAGATGGTGTTTTATGTGGAGTTTTCTCTCTATTTTCAGCCATCCATGTTTGTTTGGTTCAATTTACTATTTGTTTGGCACTGAATCAGTTAAAAGGTTGAGTACGAATTCAGCCCACATCCCGTAGTTGTGGGTTCATACAGATGATAGACCATGATAATTATGACATCGTTAATAGGTTGTCTAGTTCACCGTAAATAAACTAGAGAATTTGGTAACAGCTGGCAAGATTGATGGGGAAAAGAAAAAGGTGAAAGCAGAGAAATAAATATATAGATGGCTTGGAATGTGGTATGGTCGATACAAGAACACAGAGCTAATTCAAGACACCGGTTATAGTGTGAGATGGCAAAACATGATCGCCCACGCCTATCTGCATGGCACATGATGATGATGATGATGATGATGATGATGATGATGATGATGATGATGATGATGATGATGATGATGATGATGATGATGATGATGATGATGAGTTCGCCATTCGTCAGAGTAAACTTGTTTATTCAGTCTGACGATGTGGTCATGTGAAGGCGTGTGTGAGTAGCTTTCTTTATTGATTCAAACTGTCTGCTTTGGAATCTTACCTCTATGTCTTCCCAATATTGATGTCTGTATTAATCAATTATCTCACATTTATTTTCCACAAAGTGAGTTCTAATACATGGTTTCTGTTAGAACTTATGAAATCCATTTAAATTAGTGATTCCTTATTTGTATTGTTTTCATGCTACAAAGCTACTCTGTGGCGAAGATTTTGGGGACGCGATTCGCAATCCAGCACACCGCGCTCGAAATACAGCTGCGGGTTATTTGGAAGCAGACCGCATTTAGCTGGTTTTGATGCAATGGTATGACTGCCGATCTTTTAGAAATCAATGTCAAACTCCTGAACACTTGCCAAGAAATCACGAACAGCAGCTAAAAATTATGGGGTTGACTGCAACGTCATGTAAAGGATATGCAACTACGTTTTATGCTACCACCATTTTACCCGAATGCCAGACCCCCGACTTCCCTATACATGCAACATACAAACACCCCTTTTTGCTTGGTGTTGGTATAATCTACAATCGAATGATCAATTCAACTATATCTGTCCATTACTTTCAGGGACATTTTTTTTTACCAGTTTGGGAAGCATTGATTGACTTGTTTCAGATACATTAACGAATGTTAATCAACTTGACGGAGCCGATGGGTACAGTAATTAGTATGCTTGCCTGTCACGGTAACGATGCGGGTTAAATTTCCAGCAAAGGCATTATATTTTTTTTAATTTTCTTACCTGTAAGGCTCTGGGTTGACCCAACTTCATTAAAATCGGTGCCAGACAATTGTTAGAATTTTCTAGATCGCGTGAAAAGGAAATGCGACGAGAAAGGGAACTGGACATTTCACCTCATACATCACCCGTCTAGAATATGTGAAGACCTAACTGTCAGGTCCTAACACATCACGCGTTATCGGCACTATATGCAATGAGACTAACTTTTAAACTACTATACAACAATGAAAGGCTACATTTTTTACATTAGAAACAGACTATAAAAAAGTAAGAGTCTAGAACAGCAGTCTACGCATTTCAAGGCCAGATCTTGTTTTCAAACATTTATCAGCGCTTGAGACATCATGTGATGGTTAAATAGAAAAATCTGCCGATGTTATATAACCATGGTAGAAGAGTGCTTAAGAAGTGACGCCACGAAAATAGACCATTTCGTTGTTGGTTATCAGTTGCCATAACAAAATCGGATCGGTGTAATCTCTTCAAGAGTAATGACTGACACGTAGAACAATGAGTGCCCTTAAAAGGACGACCTCATGGCGGGAAATCACCACTGTTATCATGTCAGCTTCTGACATTTGCAAGGGTACTCAAAGATTTGGTGCACAGTGAAATTAAAAATGTGCACTTGTTAACAGCGTGAGAAATATTTATCAATTATCTGAATTTTTTTATTTTTTTTGTGAGGGCGTGGGGGGGGGTGGGGGGGGGGGGTGGTCACGTTAGTATGGCAGAATCGATAAGTGTGCTGATGTCGAGATAGCGGGTTCAACCCCTACACGGGTCAGTTAGACTAAAATGTTGACTTTTCGTCCTTAATTTGGGGATGTAAATTACAAGTACCTCTGAAGTCAAAGTGGGTTCGCCTGATGGCGAGGGACACTGGTAATAGAGAAAGCTAATCCACACCCAAAAATCAGTCCAGTGCACTAGAAGTTGTATCGCGTGTATGGACTACGTTTGAATTCAAAGTGACCGAATGAAAATTATTACAGAACACGTTCTCGGATAATAATATGTAACTAGGGGAGTGTTCAGCACAGATCATACGAACTGGCTTGGGTTAGGCAATAGGCTAGGCTTGGGGTAGGCTTGGGTTAGGCTTGGGGCAGGAGTGGGTTAGGCTTAGGTTAGGCTTGGGTTAGGCTTAGGTTAGGCTTGGGCTAGGCTTGGATTAGGCTTGGATTAGGCTTGGGGTCAGCTTGGGTTTGCCTTGGGCTAGGTTTGGGTTAGGCTTGGGTAAGGCTTGGGTTATGCTTGAGGTAGGCTTTGGGTAGGCTTGTGTTAGGCTTGGGTTAGGTTTGTGTTTAGGCTTGTGGTAGGCTTGGGCTAGGCTTGGGGTAGGCTTGGGTTAGGCTTGGGGTATGGCTTGGGTTAGGCTTGAGGTAAGCTTGGGTTAGGCTTGTGGTAAGCTTGGGTTAGGCTTGGGGTAGGCTTGAATTAGGCTTGGGTTAGGCTTGGGATAAACTTGGGTATGCTTTTATTAGGCTTTACTTCCCCTAACTGGACAGAAACCTTGTACATTGAATCAAATGTAGATGCAAACCCTTAAGCCATTAATGTATCGAAAGTTTAAGAGCTAGAGCGATGTTATCCTTTCGGCCATGACATAAGAGAACACACATTTGTAATTCAGTGAACTACGGACTGTGAAGTAATTTATTCATGAGATGTTGAGAATTATTCAGAAAGTCACCAGTCTCTTGAGTGTGACCACCAGCAGTATAGAAGCCGTGCTAGCCCAGTGGTTAGTACACTTTCCTGCCATCCCACTGGTCCAGTGTTCAAGTTCCCAATTACGATAGATTGTTGTGTTTTAACTGACAAGGACTCTTTGGTCAGTCTAAAATGGATGCCATGAAATGTACTGGAAAGTGCTGGTAATGACCACATTACTCAAAATCAACACCTGCAAAATAAGATACCTGAGAAGGGCTGCCAAATTAACAATCTGAGATCAAGTAAGAAATGATGTTATCAGACAAACAGTTGGATCAACACATTGTGATACGTTTATTGAAAGGTGAAAAGATCTATATATAACAAAGAAAAATCACACACCCACAAAATCTGCATATAACAAAGTGAAATCAATATTTCAAAAGACCTGCACATAACTAAGTGAAATCAGAACAACGTGAAATCAATGCTTTCAAATGACTTGAATATAATAACAATGTGAGTTCACACACCCAAAAGACCTGGATATAACAACTTGAATTCACACGCTATAAAGACCTGAATATAACGTAGTGAAATCAATACTGTCAAAATACCTGCATATAACAAAGTGAAATCAGACTTCCTTATTCGTGTGAAAAACACAGTTCTGTTTTACAGAGTTGAATAACTTTACGAGTACTAATATAAAACATTCTGGCCTAGGGGTTAACGCCTTTCACGGTAATCCCGTATATTATCGTGAGTAACGTAGCCTGCGGTAGAATCGGTAGCGATTCTCGCCGCGTTGGTAACTTACGAGGGTATGTGAGGCGGTCGCTCAGAGAGCAATGACAAACTACTGAGCGTAATCTTGCCTAGTACATCAACAGCAGCTGAAAATGCTGATGTTGAATGCAACGTCCTTTAAGGGATACATATATAAAATGAGTTTTTTTTTTTTTTTTAATGGTGTGTAAAAAAAAAAAGGGGGGGGGGGGGGTGTATTGTAACAGACAGTGAAATTTTAGGTATGTTACTGAGACTGCAATATTAACAATTATAAGTGCAAGACGGGTTTATGGCATACATTTTCGTAAAAAGAAGGAGGTGCGGTGGCGCAATAGTTAGCGAGTTTGCGCGTCGACCTGCTGGTCATCTGTTCTAATCACCATCCAGAAGATACTTATAAATTGACCTGGGTTAGAAGGCTGACCCAAGTTAAAATGGGTACCAGGAAATATCCTCGGAAACAAAAGTGGCCGGTGTGATGTTGGCAACATAACAAGTGGTTGCTGAATGGTCTCTAAACCCCTGGGACAAGCACCATATACCCAATAAACTCTAAGTGTGTAAAGTGATCTGTTACTCTTTTATTTACCTTCCTCAAGTAAGCATAGACGTCAACTAACTGCCAATGAAAACTAAACACCCACTGACGGCCTATAAATATATAACATCAATTAACAACCAATAAAATTAAAACATTAAGTAAAAGCCTATAAACATAGAACGTCAATTGGCAACCAATAATTATAAAACGTCATTTAACAGCCAGTAAACATAAGACGTCAATAAGCAACACATAAACGTAACACTTCAATTAAAGAACATTAAGCATAAAACGGCAATTAATAACACATATTCAAAACTGCATGAGCCCGGTCGGACCAGGGTTTGATTTCTGGACTCACCGCTCAGTACGAGAAAGAAAGACTGACCACTAATCCTCAGTGCACTAAGGCCTGCAAAATATTATACGTCTAGCATATCACAGACTCAAAAGCAAGTTCCTGCTTCGTGAGTAAGAAGACCAACAACAAGAAGAAGAATATGTAACACAAAATTCTAATTAACAACCAATGACAATGAAACGTAATTTTCATCCAGCAGACATAAAACGTCATCTACCATACAGTAACAAAGTAAAGCGCCAGTTATCATCCATCGTGTGGAATGGCTCTCGTCGCTTCAGAGGTCATAGATTGTGGGGGTACGGGGGAATGAACAGGCTGATAGGCTAGCAGGGAATGCACCTCTTGGTGGTAGTTTGCCTATGGACAAGGGAGAGGTGGTCGTGCGCTTGTGGGACCAGGTGGAGAAGGCGGAGGAACAGATTGAGAACCCATATGTGGAAAGAATAAGATTGCGCGGGATCAGCAGGGGTTGTGGAAGAATCTCAAAACTGAGAGGGAAGACAACGAGAACGTTTAATCAGATAGCAGTGGGAACGATTAGTAGTATGACTCTTCGCTGGCTGTTGAACAAGGGGACGAAGCACGTATGGGAATGTCCTGAGTGCAGTGATGTCGGTCCTTAACTCAACTCAACTCAACTTATCATCCAGTATACGTAAAGCGTCATCTACCATCCAGTAAACATAACACGTCACCTATCATCCAGTAAACATAAAATGCCAGCAGTAGACATTAAACGTCATCTATTAGCCAATACACATTAATCTCCAATTAACAACAAAAAACATAAAACATCAATTAACAAGACATAAATATCAAACATCAATTCGCAACAAATAAACATAAAACGTCAATTAACTGCCACTAAACATAAAACGTCAATGAACAAGTAATAAATATCAAACATCAATTCCCAATACACTAACATAAAACGTCAACAGCCAATAAACATAAAACATCAACTAACGACAAATAAAAATAAAACGTCAATTAACAAGAAATATATATCAAACATCAGTTCACAACAAACAAACAAACACAAAACGTCAACTAACAGCCAATAAACATAAAACGTCAATTAACAATAAATACGCATAAAACGTCAATTAAAGACAAATAAACATGAAACTTCAAATAATGACAAATAAACAGCAAGCGTCACTTAGCAACCATATCCGATTAATCGTCAACTAAAAGCCAATATACATAAAAATGAAGACGACTTGCAATATTTACAACGTGTCATTAGATCTGTCTATGCAAACCCGAATAACAGACAAGACTATTAATAGACGCGTTACAATGAACACCGGTAGACTTTTAATCGGAGCAAGGTTATACGCGAAAGAAAAATAACACCCTGCCAATCTAATCCACCAATTCTGGACAAGCAATGGTTAAAAGTCTACAAGATAAAAACGACCTCTTTATGTTACAGACGGCGAAAATCCAAAATAGGAAAACTATTTTGGTAGGTTATGTCAATACCCTTATCAATTGTTTGATATCTTTAAGTGTTAGTAGGCAATGTCCTCGCAGAACTGGCATCAAAATGCAGAACTGGCACCAAAACAGACCAACACCCGCTCCAGAAAAGTTTACATACAAACACACATGACCGAAATGTCCGCTGTTTACGATCTTAAACATGGCAATGGAATAACAGAGTGGCATTTCTGAATCATGTTTGCAATGTCTCTAAGAGTTCATGATTCATGAAATAGATTCGTTATCTTGACATCGCCAACTGGTTTTTATGGGCACGTAGAGTACATATTATGTCATGTCAAAGAATGGTAGCTTTTTTCTGTGGAAGGATTACTAAAAAAATACCGTGGCGAAATGGTTAAGAAACCTGCTTCGCGCTCCTAGGCCGTGAGTTCGTTTCCGGACTCTGCCAATTGGTTGGGGACTCCAGGGGGTCGTTGGAGGAGCTACCGAATTCGTGCTCAGTGCAACGCTTTCGGCAGCGAGCTGTGCGGAAAGAGACCGAACCATATGGGATGCTTGCTAGCTTGCTTGTGTTCGTTGGCTTGAGCTCCAACGCGAAGTCCTGTATGTCGGATGAAGGCATCCTATTGTCCAACATCAGTGTGGTGTCATACAGGACTTGAGGTTTGCGTGAGTATCCTTTGTCCCATGTCTGGCTTATTGGTGTGCAGACTGGTGGTTCCTCGCCATACAGGCAGACACTCTCCGACATCGGAGGAATCGGCGATCCTACTGACCTTAGCCAGGACCCCGAAGGGACCTGTTGCCCAGGACGCTCGACGAGGACGCGTCAATAGGTCTTGGCCAGTATATAACCCGGCCCTGGTGCTTTGGAAACACCTCTGAGTCCCACCATATGGGATGAAACCCGGTGCAATGAAGTCGATCCTCTAACCTATAAGATAGACTTGCGTGATTCCTGAGAGAGAGAGAGAGAGAGAGAGAGAGAGAGAGAGAGAGAGAGAGAGAGAGAGAGAGAGAGAGAGAGAGAGAGAGAGAGAGAGAGAGAGAGAGAGAGAACATACACAGATACAGTCTGCGTACCTTACAAGGAAACATTACAGGCGAATCGAAATTATATTGCGGATATAAATAAGATCAATGAAAGAGAAAAAAAAAATTATATAATAATAATAATAAATGTTTCCTGAAGCAGAAATGTAATAAATAAGCTAAACCACAACACAAAAAATCCGATGTTTAGATCTTATTGATCTTCTTCAGGAACAGCACAAATAAAGAGATCTACAAACAAAATGTAAACATGGCGGATAGGCAGTGTAACGGTTAAGGCAGGGGGCTGAGTGGTCTCGAGGTATGGTGTCTACCTCGAGTGCTGGAGGTCCCGGATTCAGGCCCCGGTGAGGACCGGGATTTATTTAAATAATCCACCTGGACTTCCAGTAATAACATTTCCCCTGGTCTCTGGGTAGTGAGATCGGACACCCGTGTGTATTGTTGCGCACGTAAAAAAATCCCTTGGCAATTGGAAATCAAAAAAGAGTAGCCTAACGGCGCTGCCCGGGCAAATTTTCGAGTTAAAAATCTACCCAAAGTATTTCAGGATCCTCGCCGATGCAACGGAGTTCGTGCATTGAGCTGAGTTTCTCCAGACTCAGATTTGAGTTAGGAGGTAAACGGAGCACTTATGGGTTAAACCGTGTGCCGTAATGTTGATCCAACGACTAAACTAACTAAACTAAACGGTTAATCTTATGCTCGTGGCTACCGTTGCATTCGCATTTTCCTCATGTTGGACTGGTAGTTTACGGTTCCGTCGCCCTGCTACTGAGTTGAGTGCGTGGCGCCACGTTGTGAACTGTGAATTTCATGTGAAATGCTTTTAAATCTGCCCGAGGTTGTGGAGCGTGATCTGCATGTTAAGAGCAATGGCGGAGGGCATGTCCCAGAATTGGCCGGTATTTGTGCCTTATGCAGAAATGTGTGGCGGCTGGTCTTCTGGTTGAGTGCCACTTCTTTTGACGATGAACCGTGCTTTCTTGGAGGACTGTTGATTTTGCATTCTGGAGACGGCATTATGCACAGTGAAATGTTTTTTAACACCTGTTCGAGGTGTTGTGGTGTGATCTGCATGCTCAAAATGGCGTAGCTGGCTAGACAACATCTAGAAACGAAACAACAACGTCCAGAAATATCTTCAAATATGGCGGCTGGCATGTCGCAGCAGAAGCGACCGGTTTTCTTGCCTTATGCAGAAATGTGTAGCTGCTGGTTTTGCTAGTGACTGCCGTTTCCATCGATGATGAACTGTGGTTTCGAGGAGGACTTTTGTGTTGGCATTCTGACGACGGCATTATTCATTATGTACAGTGAAGTGTTTCTTTACATCTGTTCGAGGTTGTTTTGTATCGGAGAAAAATGGCGTGGTGGCTGGAAAACATCTAGAAATGGAACAATATCTAGAGACTTCGAGACTTTGTAGGTGAACATCTGGTTGGGAAAGTGACTGGCAATTCCATCAGGGGTGAACTGTACTGTTCGTAGAGGACTTTTGTGGTGACATTCTAGCGGTGGCATTTTGCACAGTGTACTGTAGCGGGCCGTTGTTTGTCGAGACGCCTGTCTTTCCCAATTTTCACATAGGGGCGTTGGGAAACATTTTATGTGATATTTACTGGCAAGGAAACTGAGCATAATGGGGACGACCCTTCGCTGTGATGTTGGAACCGCGACTAATGACTAATGTAAATAAAATCAACACAGGAATATCAACGCAGCACAATATAAATAAAGAATACTAAACATAAAGCGTAATCATTATATTCATATTGCTGTTTTAAATTTTTCTTAGTCCAAAATAGACTTTTTACATTCTATATTACATCAGTAATTTATTCTATTGTCCAATGACAAAATTATTAACGAAATGGATAATTTTAAATGCCTAAAGGCATCAGTAACCAGATGCTGCATAAACAAATTCCATTTCACAAACAAGCAAATAAAATCTGTACATGAATGTCACCAACCCGAAACTAACTACTATTTTATTAACTGATTCAGTGCCAAGCAAAACGTAGGTTTCCACCAAACATAGTACACAATCAAATAAATACGCAATAAAATATAAATTTCCATTCACTGGACATTTAAAATTAAGGGAGATATCACGAAACAAAACAAATAACACGATAACCGTAGTATAGTTGTATAGTGTCCTTCTGTTCAAATGGGAGGTCACATTTGGCGATATATAATCCTTCAGTATTGAATCAGTTAAAAAGAAATAAACTGACAGGTATTGTTCGACACTCATAGCAGTAGAGAACATAAGTATAGATTAGAGAGCGCAATAGACACTATAACAAGCGAAAATTATAATGACCACATTGGGATTCGAACCTGTCGACTCCAAATGACAGTGCCTCGCATTCTTTTATAAGATACGTTGACGAAGAGATCTGAATGCGAATGCTGGTGAGGTAACAGAAGCGGATGATAAATATACGTAGTGGCTTATGAGAGGGCCAACAACGGACAAGAGTGTGAAGTTTAGCACACCTATTGACCACCGGATTAAGTTCACAGCTCTGCAACAGAGCATAGCAGAGGATAACAGAGGATAATACATGATAACAGAGCATAACAGAGGATAACGTAGCATAACAGAGAATTACGGAGCATAACAGAGAATTACGGAGCAGGACACACTTGTTTTAGCTGTCAGCACTGCTGTTGATGTTACAAGATCATTCACCTAAGCAAACATAAATAAATAATTAATTAATTAATTAATTAACATAAAATAAAATACAATATCATAAAATAAGGAGAAGGTATAATACATGTATGGAGCACATCAACAGAAGTATCGAAGTAGAGAGATTAGACGGATGTTTAAAACTGCTAGACAATATATATATATATATATATATATATATATATATATATATATATATATATATATATATATATATATATATATATATATATATATATATATATATATATATATATATATATATCATTGGCACCTTGCCGTCTTGACAGACGATAGTTTGTAAGGGATGGAGTTATTGCCTTTCCATAGTACAAATCCTGGGCTAAAATATAGAGATCATGTGTTGCCCATGCAGCATGATCCCTCTCTCGACCTGCCTAGTTCACTCCAGAGGAAAGGTAACACCTCTACATCTGGAACAAGACAAGCTGCAGAAGCTGCCGGATCAGAAAAGCAATGCTCTAATTGTCCGCATGTCGGAGCTTCGATCCTAGACCAGCCGCCAACCAAGGCTTAGGGCCTGGTCTGCCCTGTTATGACACTTTGTCTTTAGGTTGCATTTCCTCGCACCAGGGTAAGGCTTGTACCCTCCCAATTGCGCTTTTCCGCCCGAATCCGTTGGCACAATGTGGGGTGTCGGGTTTGGTAAGCACCGCCCAACGTTATATATATATATATATATATATATATATATATATATATATATATATATATATATATATATATATATATATATATATATATATATATATGGGCAGACGGATAATAATGTACGTTGAATGCTTAAACAACTATACCACAAACAATTATATCAGAAACATTACTTTGCACAATATTCATAAGTATTTACTAAAATACCCTGTGACAGGGAGGAATGGACAATCGTGAAGGCCATATCTCCTTTAGGCAGGACAGCAGATGAAAAACTATCAGAACTGGATGTCACGGGCGCAAGTCAAAAACAACCAATGGCGAGGACATTAAGGGGAAACCACCTATTGTTTCCAAAGATTGAGTGTGTCTCCAGGAGGACACACATGCGATAAGGAGACATATCCTGTTCATAAACTGCGAGTCAGTGTTTGTACTGAGTGACAACAGATCATGGTAGGTGGGTAGGTAGGTAGGTAGGTATGTAGGTAGGTGGGTAGATAGGGGGATAGGTAGGTAGGTAGACAGGCAGGTAGGCGGGTAGGTAGGTAGGTAGCCAGGCGGGCAGGCAGGTAGATATGTAGATAGGCAGGTATGTAAGTAGGTAGGTAGGTAGGTAGGTAGGTAGGTAGACAGGCAGGCAGGCAGGTAGGTAGGTAGGTAGGTAGGTAGGTAGGTAGGAAGGTAGGTAGGTATGTAGGTAGGTAGGGTGGTAGGTAGATATTTATATTCAACATATCCGACAGTAACGCTATAATAATTCCTATACTTTGGTTTCTAAAGAGCTATTTTACGCAGTCATGGTGTACGAAAGCGAATCATGGATAATTAGCAGAAAAGTGAGGAATTATGTGGAAGCTGCGGAGATGTGGTTTTACAGAAGAATGACGTAAACATTGTGGGCGAATAGAAAGGGCAGCTAAGATAAAACGATCTTGAAAACATTAACCCATAAAGAGAACTGGTTACTCGCATCAGAAGTGGGCAGTCCACGTTCTGTGAACATGTCGTGAGAAGAGGAAAGCCGGAATATATCGTCACAACCGGAAAGTTAGAGAGGAAGAGAGACAGAGGGAGACTAAGAGAGAAGGTGTTGGACAGTCTGACATCATGGCGTGGAAGAACGTATTTTCGAAAATGATTCGCAGCACAAGAGACGGAAGGTTGTGTGGAACTACAAAGTCTGTGCTTTGTGCGACGCAGTCCGCGCTGCGGAATGAGACTGAGCCATATGGGATAAAACCCGGTGCAATGAAGCCGACTCTATCGAGTTTTAAGCGACTTTTTTATGCATATACATAGTTCGATGGCTACAGCCGTTAGCAGATAGTGTATGCGCTATGAGTAGCCGGATGACACAGATTACTGTAACTGCGCATGTATCCCGGAGCTTCATGAAGCTTGTACGTCTGTCGTCATTCCCGCCCACATAAACACATATTTTCATTAGATAATCAAAAGCTGCAATGTCCGCAGAAGGAATAGGTTGTTCTAGAAAAAGCTGTTGCTCAGGATTTACTATCTACGATCTTCCTCAATAGGCCATTGCGGAAGGAAGAAATGTAGGGATTCTGATTGATTGATTTAATCATCGGCCTTCTTTATCTCACTGTGAGGCTACCCAGTAATGCTCAAATCTCTTTCTGGTTAATCATCGTCATCATATGTCTTGCCGATAAGCGTGAGCGGTCATGTTTCGCCTTTTTACACGATCACTAAAGCCATGGATCAGCTCCGTATTTTGTCTGGACCATGCCTTGGGGCCAAACCATCCAGAAATTTACTTCTCTGCCTTCCACTTGTTCTTTTCCCCTGAGTCTTGTCAGTTGTCACGAAGTTCTATGGTTTATTTATTCTAATAACGTATCCAAAAATTGTGACCGTCAACGTGTAATTGATGTAATCAGTTTACATTTGCATCTGCTTTGTAAAGAAGCTTAGCTTAAACCCAGCGTACAAACTCCATAGCACCCGAAACTGAATGAAAGTATTCAATAATCCCCACTCACGCTGCAGTGGAATTATATTCGAATCCGGTACCTTCTGACCTTGAGGAAAACACCATAGCCTCTTTATTCTTTGTCTCCCCAAGTCTGCTTTGTGTCTTGACCCCCTTTTTCTGATCTTCTCGCCACCTTTGGTTTGAATCTGATTTCCCCCCCCCCCCCCCCAACCTTCCAAGCATCGAGATTACAATGTATCAAGAAGAGAGAAAAATCAGAAATGATCAGAACTAAAGTGGGGGGTAATAGCAGATTTTATTAGAAAGCAACAAGTTAAATGGTTCGGTCATATATAACCAGGTTACCAACTAACAGTATACCACAACAAGCATACCACAACTAACAGTATACCACAACAAGCATACCACAACTAACAGTATACCACAACAAGCATACCACAACTAACAGTATACCACAACAAGCATACCACAACTAACAGTATACCACAACAAGCATACCACAACTAACAGTATACCACAACAAGCATACCACAACTAACAGTATACCACAACAAGCATACCACAACTAACAGTATACCACAACAAGCATACCACAACTAACAGTATACCACAACAAGCAATGATGTACAGACCAAATGGAACCAGAAGAAAAGGCCAACCATGAATACGATAGCCAGAGGGAATAGCAGAGTCCACGGGAATCTAGATCTATGTAGCCCATACTGGAGCATTCTCCCGCTGTTTATTCTTAGCCATGACACAGCAAGGTACAAGAGAAGCGAGATGAGATGAGATGAGATGAGATGAGATGAGATGAGATGAGATGAGATGAGATGACTAATTTCACTGTCCATGCCAGTTTTAACATTCCTCTGGTTATGCACTAATTTATGACTTAGATGGACATTTTCCCCTCTAGTTTTCTACAGCTGTAGATTTAATTCTCAATTCTTTAGTAATATTTTAATGTAATCAACATCATCATGTGCCTTGCCGATAAGTGTGGACGGTCATCGTTCGTCATCTCACACGATCACCAGTTTTGGATCACGAATATGGTCTTGTCCTGATAACGCCACGTGGCCTGGCTATCTGGGTATTTTATCTCCCTGCTTTCCTCTTGCTCATTTCCCGTCAATTTTACCAGTTGTCACATAGTTTTCACATTTATTTCTGCCCACATATTCATGACTGTCTATGTGTAATTTTTCTAATCAATTTATTTATCATCATCAAGTGCCTTGCCGTAGGCGTTCATGTGTTTCAGCATATCTGAGTTCTTGGGGGCTTGTATCAATCCTGCTGATGATATTCCCCCATTCTATCATCTCAGACAATCCAGCCTCATCTCTCTTGCTGTGCCTCTGCATTTTTTACCACTGATCTTTCCAACTGTCACGATATTCTACAATGCCTCTCTTCTAACCACACGATCATAGACTGCTCTTTATCTCTTTCTTATACTTGAATCAGCATCATCCAGTGCTTTGCCGGCTGGCATGGGCGATCATGCCTCTCGACAAATTACGATCTCCGACGTCATGGATCAATTCGTGTGTTGACTCCCTTCCGTGCCATGACAAAAGACTCTCAAGAATCTTCTCACGTTGTCTTCCTCGGTCTCTCTTTCCGCAAATCTTTCCGGTTGGCACAACATGTTCCAGATTTTGTCTTCTCATAACGAGGCCAAACAACGAGAGGACTGCCTCTGCGCTGATGTTTGTGATAAGTTGTCTTTGAGACTCAGCTTCCTTTAAAACGTCCTGATTGCTCTTTTTATCTGTCCAATTAATTGTCAGCATTCTTCTATAAAACCACATCTCCAAGGCTTACAGTGATTTTTTTCGCCTGTGTACTAATTGTCCAGGACTCGCAGCCGTATGTTAAAACTGGTTCTGTGTAACATGCACGAACTCTTTTCCTGACTTTCAATTACAGTGACTTATTGCATAGAACGTTCTTCACTTGATAAAATGCAGTTCTTGCTTGTCCTATTCTGCTCTTTATCTCAGTGATACATCTTCCATCTGATGGTATCCATGTGCCTAAATATCTGAATTTCTGCACTTGCCCCAAAATAACTTTGTGTACTTTAATTGCACATTTAGGCACAATCTATTTCTTTGATATCACCATGGTGTCTTGCTATTATCCAAACCATGTACTTATATACAATGTTCTAGTTTACTTATTGTAATAAATAATTTTATTTAAATCACTGAACATCACTGCATACTACACATTTCCCTTTCATACTCTAATTTGAGTTCAGTGATCTGTTTCATTTGCTTTCATTGATCTGTTCCCAGTGCGAACTCTTAAACGGGTGTCAATCGCCAATTTAAACAACAAACACAAACATGGAAAATGGTGTCTGGAAATGTAATTTTACCCACTTCGCCATTTGATATTACAATTCTGCGTGTATATGGCACGTTGTGGTTGGAATGTTGCTCTATCAAATGTAAAGTATTAAAATTCCCGTGACTGAAGGGCGAATTCAACAAGTAGATCCGTGTTATTGCCGAATAACTAGGTCACATCGCACGTAGGACAATATTAAATAACGTGTATTTTTTTGCGAAAAGTCCTTAGCCAACTTGCACGAACTGGTAAATAGGTGTAAATTTATGGAATAATTATGTGTATGGATTTGTTTATTCAATATGTATGTATAAGTAGCCCAGTGCCTGGCGCGTAAGCCTGCAGACACAGTGGTTATATTACCGAATCCCCTCGCTTTGGGGATTGTTTAAAACAAAAAGATTGACGTTGGATCCCAAGCTGATCCAATCTGAAATTAGTACCGGAAAATGTTTGGGGAAGTAACGGTGGCTGTCGGGATATTGACCATATCGCAAAAGAATTTCGATTGGTCTATACAAATATTGTGGTAGCTCCAAATACCCAGTACACCTCATGGCTCGGAAATGTACTGATTTGATTTGAGTCCAGGAGCTAATTCACAGGACTAGGGACTCCCTTACGTGCTCCATCCTCATCTGCAACAGCCAGTCAAGAGTACCAATACTAATGGTACCAGTAGCAGTCTGATTATATGTTCGTATGGCCTTTCTTCGGAGTTTTGAATGCTGGTCAGATCATTTGGTCACCGCCTGCAGCACCATTCTCACCGAGTCGTAATGATTCATCTGTTCTACTGCACTATACACACTATTCCAAAGGGCCTCGACCATATTTGCCTTATCATGCACCAACAGCCCATAAAAGGGTGCCGACCCGGCGTGGGAAAGGGGCCTTTACATTAATTTAATATGCCCTGAACTATAACCAACATATGACATGATTAATAGAATATTTATATAAATCATATTTTCAAATTAACATAAAAAATCTTCAACGCGTTGGGTCTCGTTTGGCCAAGAGTCTTTCCTGGAACTATCAAACAGACTTTGTGGCCCAGAATTAGACTAAAAACGGAACTAGCAACTCAGAAATGAGCAAACAAAATCAGAGCAAAGACCTTTATCAACTATTATGCCAACGACACGGTATCTCACTTACAATTGGACGGATCTAATATAGAGGCTACACAAAAATAGATGCAGCAGAATCAAAATTAAACATACCGATGGCAATACAAAGACATACTGGCTCGCAGATGGTCAGACTTGTGCAGGAGCAAGGGTCGTTCTTGAATAGAATATAAAAAATATAGACAAACAACCATTTGTTTCCCTAAGGCGTGGTGAGTATATGAGTTTTGAGTCGATAACAGACATGACAGCACTCCGGACATTCACATAAGTGCTCCGTTATTGTCTTCAGTGTATGATACCAGTCCCATAATATCAACCAGCACACGCTGGATAATGTGGTCAACAAATAATGACTCAAAAACACTTGTTTCGCAAGAAAACAAAGTTCTTTACCTATTTGCCTGATCTGAATATTGAACACGATCTGTATTAAGATTTCATATTCATGACTATATGAAAATTGTAGCCAAATTTCCTTGATAATTTCCCAGACAATGAAATGTCAAAGTGCATTATGATTATTTCTGCAGGGAGAATTAAACAGGGCTTAAAAGACAAGAGGGAGGACTTCCTTGCACCCGGTTGTGTCCCAGATAGGTCAGTCTCTCTCAGCAGAGCAGTTTATCGTCTGATGAAAGCGTCCCACAAAGCATGGAATCCGTATCCCCGTGGACAACCCCGTGGGTCTAAAACATGTTGCATGCCCTTTGCAGGACGATGCGATCAACTCCATGTTGAATTTCTAGGTAATTGTACTTTTCAGTAGTTTGCCATTGCTTTCTGAACGAGAAGTCAACGTTGGAGTCCAATTTAATGCCTGTCTAGGGGTTGAACCGATGAGGAAAACTTCCTTTGGATAACAGAATGAGACGGACAATTAATCCACCACCTTCTAAACACGAGGCAAACGGCTTATCCTCTTAGCAACGGAGACCCTTCTGAGTGGAAGTGTTGGTGGCCGTGTGGGTAGAGAGCCATGTCGTGAATTATATGTCATCTATTCGATTCTTTTAAAACTTGGTGCTTTCTATTAAAACAAATGAAATAAATCATCGTCTATAGAATACGTGACTTCTGCTGGGGCAAGCTACCCTCATGCTTCAGTCCTGTATAATACAACACTCTCTGTAAAGACGCCAAACACGGAACTGATGCCATAAATAAACACAAAAGCAAATATTTCCGCATGACTGAAAATATAGAAAAAAAAACATTAAAAATGAATTCAGGTCAAGAGCACTGCTATAAGCACGAGTTTGTCGTTCCTTGGTCTCACATCCTTGCAGCGTGCCCGATGTCAGGCTTCTACTTCTACTGCGATAGCGTCTGACTCATCACAGGAGATAATCCTCGAGAATGTTCTATTTGCTTCAGCAAAAGTTGCAATCACCGTTGAGTGTTACAGTAACAATCGCAGCGGTACATGGGCAGACAAAAGAACCAATGAGCAAGTCCTACAAGAGGAAATGACATTCGCAAACTGATTAGAGAAATTAGACGTACACAGACACATTAATTTGGGCACGTTATGAGAAGTCATGAACTGGAGAACTATGTGACAACTGGCAAGATTGAGGGGGAAATAACATGGGGAAGGCAGAGAAGTGAATATATGGATGGCTTGACCACATGGCATGGTCGAGAAAAGAACACAGAGCTGATCCACGACTCTGGTGATCGTCTGATATGGTGAAACATGACCGCCCACGCTTACCAGCATGGCACATGATGATCATTACACTGCATGGCGACAGCTTTAGGGCAGCAGGCTTTACTGTAATACTCTGTTTTCCCTAGTTATGTGCTGCGCTGACTCATTAACTGGTTACATATTAACATGTTTCCCTGCAGATGTGAAGTTCTAGTGCTGGTTCCATGGAAAGGGGAAGGGGAGCAGTGTAACACAGTTCCATTGAATAAGGTACTTCAATGCCATCGGAACGGATTTCTTTAAAATTGACCTCTGCTCCGAGGCCAACCCAGTCTAAAACGGGCTAAACAAAATGGTCTGTGAAGAAAGGACGGCCTGGGGGTGGTACATGACTTACTACTGTCTTGAAAGTCATATTTAACTGAGCTACCGTATGACAGCAGTCGGTACTACCTGATTCTGTTAGCGCTCACCACACCCAACACCTCACATTGTGCCAACGGTTCCCGGTGGGGGTGGGGGGAGGGGGTACATGCCTTACTCAAGTGCGAGGAAATGCAACGTAAAGACTAAAGGTCATGGCAGGGCAGACCAGGCCCTAAGCCTTGGTAGACAACTGGTCAAGGATGGAAGCTCCGATATCCGGACAGTTGGAGCATTGCTTTGCTGATCCGGCAGCTTCTACAGCTTACCTTGTTGCAGACGTATTGATGTTACTTTTCCTTTGGAGTAAACTAGGCAGGCTTAGAGAGGGATCATGCTGCGTGGGCAGACATGGTCTCTAAATTCATTGCAGGCTTTGTGCCATAGAGAAGTCTAACTCCATTGTAGAAACTATCAAGGCGGCAAGGTTCAGTCAATCTTACTGTCTTGGCCAGGAAACACTCTAACCACTATATCACCGCGGATTTTTATTAGGATCTTCTTCCTCTTATAACCTGTACCGTATGGCGTTGGTGATCATGTCTGTCCACATCCTTCTGTCTCTTGTGCTGCCAATCATTTCTGAAACCCACGTTCCTCGACGCCAGATCAAACCGTCCAGCACCTTCTCTCTTGGTCTCCTTCTGCTTCTCTTCCCCTCCAACGTTTCCGCTATGACGACGAACTTAAATTTTCCTCATCTCATGACATGCCCACATATGGTGACTGTGTTCGTCTGATGTGAGTAGCCATTTCTCTTTGTGAGTTAACTTCTGTCTATTGCTCTTTCTATCTATCCTAGGAGATGTAATATATCTATTTAGTAGTCTCCGTGGCGAAGACGTCAAGCCGTCTGCCTCGGGCTCCGAAAGTGGGTTCGAATGCGGGCCGTGTGCTTCGGTTCACAAGTGCATTTATTTCGGAGACTCCTGTGGGTCGTCGCTGGAGCTACGGAGTTCGTGCTTTGTGTGACGCTTTCCGCGCCATATGGGATAACAGTTCGGTGCAATGAAGTCGACCCTGTCGACTTTTAAGAGACTTTTATTTTCTATCTATCCACAGTGTTCTCATCAGTCTTCTGTAAAACTACACCTTCCACATAATTCCTTATTTGCCTGCTAAATATCCTTGGTTCGCTTCTCTACATCAGAATTACAAGCTGAACAGAGCATAAACGCCTTTGAATATAAATGTTATAGACGAGTTCTAAGAATATCTTGGATAAAGAAAAGAACAAATGCGTCCATACTGCAAGAGCTGAATATTGTAGAAGGTTGCCTATTGAAGACGATAAAACAAATAAAATTCAAATATTTTGGTCTTTTTAAACGTCACAAAAGTTTGGAGAGTACAATAATGGAGGGGTGTATGCCTGGGAAGAGAGGAAGAGAAAGGCCAGAGAGAAGATGGCTGCAGGATGTGGCGGATGATCTCCAGATGGGTGTATCGGACGCGGGACATCTTGCTTATGATCGAGAGATTTTCTGGAAGGTTGTTATGAGAGCGAGGTTCTGCAAATGACATGCTAGTGCATGAATGAATTACATCAGAATTATCTTAATATAACTTTTCAGAACTAGTGACCTATCTTTGATTGACAATGATAAACTGAAGAGAAAATTCTTAATCCCGGAAACGTTGCCTTTGCCTGGGATATTTTGCATGTAACTTCCTTAATACATCTTCCAACTGCTGTTATTGAAGTACACACATTTATTAGGATAAATAATAGATATTAGAAAATACTTCAGTTAAATGAGTGCTTAAAGGATAGTATATTTCGGTCTCGAAAACCTTAGTTGCTGTCAAACCGGTGTACAATATAAATTGATAGTGCATGACATATTCGAAATGTTACGACGCAATTTGTAATTTTTAAAATATAATCTTACCTAGGGGCAATTATAACATCAGATAGAAGATGCATAACAAAGATTAAGGGCAGAATGGAGCAAGGAAAACTTGCGTTACATAAAATTAAAACTATCTTATGCAGCAAGTAATATTATTGAATGTAAGAAAGAGAATGCTGAAATGCTATAATATAACCTGTTTTGCTAGATGGCAGGGAATCGTGGAAGTAAGCTATGCATTGCATTAACCTTTCTCCCTTTGGCCCTGTTTGGAATCATGTATATATATATATATTTTATTAGGAGAGGAATAATGAAGATATGTACGTTTAATTATTTCTTTGCCTGTCTGCGCTTTAGTTTTGAATGCTATGTAAAACAGAAAATGGTATGTTGCGAACTGAGTGACTTGCCCCGCTCCAACAGACGAAGATCAAGAGGATATATACATTTTCTGCACAGGACATGCGGGAGTGCGAGGAAATGAACAGGATTACAGACTGGATGTTGCGGCTCCTTTGAGTGGTGGGCCAGATTAAGACAAGGCCGAGGTGATGTAGGCTGCGTGGGATGGCGTGGAAAGTGCAGCAAAACAAAGAAATGGCCCACATGTGGAGAGTCTTATTTAAAGGCCAGGAAGTGAGCAGAGGGTCTGGACGGCACTCTACACGCAGAGGAAGCCGCAGGTGGACGTTCAGTCCGGCGGCCACTTGAACTACCAGCATGGGAACATTTGGTTGGCTGCTGAAGAAGGGGACGAAGCACGTGTGTGAAAGTCCGGAGTGCAATTATGTTAATTCTCGATTTCACATTTAATATTTCATACTTTTACATTAAGATAGGGAACAAATTCATGTTACAGTAATTAACATGAAAAAAATAGCCCAATTACGTTTTAATGTGTTAGAAAATTAACAAAAAAGACAAATGTGGCAACAAACCGCGGGTGCTATCATAACACAATGGTGTCCTACTGCGCACGATTTGAGAACCACTGTATGATATAATTCTCTGGGTGAAATCATGTTAGAGGGAGTATGATAATCAATTACCCTTTGGTGCGATGCAATCAGACAGGAATACAATTATCACATGACTGGCTACAAACAGGTGCTTACATTTAATAAGTACCACGGATCGACAACTAGGACTTTAGCCCAGATGTAGACCACAGTTGTTGGATATAGATATACATTATCGAAGAAGAAGAAGAAGAAGAAGAAGAAGAAGAAGAAGAAGAAGAAGAAGAAGAAGAAGAAGAAGAAGAAGAAGAAGAAGAAGAAGAAGAAGAAGAAGAAGAAGAAGAAGAAGAAGAAGAAGAAGAAGAATAAGAAGAAGAAGAAGAAGAAGAAACGATCCCCCTACTGAGCCATCAGCGCACCGGAAGCTCAAGTGCCTTAAACCCCGCAGCCACGCAGGTTGCCATCAGTGGAATACCATGAAACATTTGTTGAAGTCTGTTTCACCAGTGAAATAAAATGAGTGACTTATAGAAATACGCGTATGTTTTGTAAGTGAAATACCCTGAACTATTTATAGAAGGCCGGCTTTTAGGCGACGGATTTCCGGACGCAATTCGTAATCCCGAACACCGCGTTCGAAACGCAGCTGCGGGCGATTTGACAGCAGATCGCCTTGCGTTGGTGTTTAAAAACAAAAATAGTATGAGTGCGGGTCATTCAGAAACAAAGACAAACCACTGAACGTGATCTTGCCAAGAAATCACAGACAACCAAAACATGCTGGGATTGACTGCCACGTCCTGTAAGGGATATGCAACTAACTTAACTTACAGAAGAGGGCAAACACGGCAGCGCAGTGGCAAACGCATACCATACTTGTGATTATATGTTCTAATTCCTTTCGATGCGGGGAGATTTTTGTCTTTTACCTAGACGCCTTGGTCGACCTAACATGCGTATCGTGGTTTTCATAGGATATCAAGGCGATCGTTGTGATATTTACAATATCACCTACAGAACGCTGCAGTGGCGTAGAGGCAAGATACTCGTCTGCCGATCCTGTGGTCATGAGTTTGATCCTCAGCTGGGTGGATTCCGATCCCCCCCCCCCCAATAACCTGGACTCCCAGCTCGACCCAGCCTAATATGGGTTCCAAGAATCTCTTCGGGGGTAAAGACGGCCGGCGTGACAGTGACTACATAATCCTCTGAGTGCTGGTTGGTGTGAACAAATATGGGCCTACCTCTGTATGCCGGATGTGACGTACTGCATGTTAAAAGGTCTCGTTGAAGTGCTACATAGAACCTGTACATTTGTATGGATGTGAAGCTTGGACAATGAGCAGACAAGCTGAACAACATCTGTTGGCTGTGGAAACGTGGTTTCTGGAGAAAATGCACAGAATACCATGGACAGACAAACAAAAAAAAAAACAATAACCAAGCCATAAAGAAACATACGAAAACTGTAAATTGATTAGAGAAATTAGACGTAGACAGTCACACATTTTGTGGTCATGTTAGCAGAAGAAATAAATTGGAGAACTTGGTGATAAATGGAAAGACTGAGGAAGAAAGAACAAGGGGAAAGCAGAGATGTAAATACCTGGATGGCTTGGCCACGTGGTATGGTCGAGACAAGAAGATAGAGCTGATCCACGACTCTGGTGATCGTGTGAGATGGCGAAACATGACACCCCATGCTTATCGGCATGACACATGATGATGATGACTTACTTTTTCCCCATCGAGTGAGGATCGGACTTAACTTACTTGCTAGCTCCATACACCCAAACATTTCATGGTTTAAACAGGGTAGTTACTGACTTTACTTATATAACTCACCATGATTCCACACTGTCCAGCGAATTCGGGCGTCTTAGGTCAAAGACTAACAGTGCTCCGTGCGCTCCTCTGTAGTATGAGGCTGTCAGACTTCTATATCTCTCTTGACCTGAAAGAATTGCAATCCATGTGATCGAGTTATGCAGATTTAAAGATGCTTCATTGTTGATCATGTTCCCGCATATCATTAAATGATTCAGTGACAAACAAAAAGTAGATTTGGGCCAAATATGGTACACAATCAAAGGAACACATATTATAATGTAAATGTCCGTTAACTGAGCATTGAAATTGTGGAATATACCACGAAACAAAACAAATAACATGATGAATCTAATATGAAGATATATTGTCCTCTGCCCAATTGGAGGATCACATTTAGAGGTATATTATCCTCCAGAGCTAAATCATTTAAGTAGACCCTTTAAGTTTCTTATTTAAAGTTGTTTGTGAAGTATTTGTGTTCAGTATATGCCATGTGAAACTGTCCATGAATTAGGTGCAGTAAACGCAGTTTCACAATCATGGTCATCATCCAGTGCCTTGCCGGCTGGCGTGGGAGATCATGCCCTTCCACAATTTGCCATCTCCGACGGCATGGATCATTTCGCGTGTTGACTCCCCTCCGTGCCATGACACAAGACTGTCAATAATTTTCTCACGCTGTCTTCCTCTAACTCTCTTTCCAAAAATATGTCCGGTGTTGCAACACGTTCCAGCTTTTGCCTGCTCATAATGTGGCAAAAAAAAATTATGACTGCTTTCTTTCTGATGTTTGTGTTAAGACGTTTATGCGAGTTAGCTTCCTTCAATATGCCTTGATTGCTTATTTGGCTGACAAGTTATTTTTCGTCATTCTGCTATAGTCTGTTTTATAATACCTCGTTTCAAAAAATAGTTTTATGTTCTTTGCATGACGGTGTCGTCAACCCCAGCGTTTATTGGCTGATTGTATTGTACTAGGCAATTTTATATTCAGTAGTTTTCCATTTATGTCGTTACGGCCGAAGCTCATATCATTAAAACCAATGCAAACACAACCCACCTCCAAATCACCTGCCGCTGATTTTGACCTGTCAAATCAGTTTGTCGAGCCATAGTGGAACCACCTTCACTAGCCCCTGGGCCCAAGATATTGACCAATCCCGCATACAGGGTTCGTCGTGAACCACTGATAATTTGAAAGCGGACCGTCCTGTGTTGATTTTCACTAGGGTATGAGCGTCGGTCGTTCAGAAAGCTATGGCAAATTATTGAATGGCTGTCTGTCTGTGTTTGTAGGTAAGTATGTTTAATCACAATGAACAAAATGGACCTTACGATTTTACCCTTCGCCAACACACACACACACACACACACACACACACACACACACACACACAATGAACTGATACAACTCATCATCATCATCATCAAGTGTCATGCCAGCTGGCGTAGGTGTTCATGTCTATCCACATATCTCGGTCTTTGGTGTTCTGGATTAACTCTGCTAGAGGTATTCCTCCATGCCACCGTCTCAATCCATCCAGCTTCATTTCTCTTGGTCGACCTCTGCCTCGCTTACCTTTGGTCAGTCGTCACTATGTTCTCTAATGCATCTGTTCTCATCACATGACCAAAGAAAGCTGTTGTCTCTTTCTTATTGTTGTATATACTGTTCTAGTTTCATTAGCCTCTTTCAGGCAGTCGTCGTTAGTTACTTTGGCAGTCCAAGTATTCGTCTTAGGAACCACATATCAGGTACAACTACATTTTAAAAAATCTACTGTAAAATGTGTTAATGTCTCTAGAGGTATGTCAGTCTGTATGTCACATTAGCATTTTCCTAAAAGCAAAAACGTACTCACCCCCAGTATCGCACAGTCTGACCAATGCAGTTTTCCCCGTGCTCGTAATAACCTCGATTTCCAGATGATCAGTTGCCATGCCAACCCGAGACACACCTTTGATTTTCTTCACATCCGGATGAACATTCAAAGCTGTCATAAACGAACTCTTGCCAGCTCCCTGATCGCCGAGCAATATAATTCTCATGATGTAGTCATATCTTTTCCCATTATACACGTTACTCCCACCGCTGTAGTGCTTAGTTCTCTTTCCGCTAATTAAGTCCGGGAACATGTGCAATTTAAGGTCCAATGGAGACCCGCTCTTGTGTAGTATATTGTTCTGAAACATCGTAGACATCTGGCTCATGTTGTGATATACATCAGGATCTCGCTATAGCAAACTTCTCTTACATTGGTATTTGCGTAAACAATTGTCTTAAGAAATCAAGGATGTCGGTTTCAATTTGGCCGTTTTATAAACATAGTTGCGTTTGAAATATAATTAATCTACACATGTGAGGCGATGTTTAAATACGGTCTATGTGTTTGCTTATGCAAATATCTCTCAGTTTAGGCCTTGCTTATCCCCAGACTTGATATCGTTTGTAGATACAGCTTGCAAACAAGAACAAAATGTTACTGGTACAAAAATATTTACAAGATCGTGATTGTTTAGGATGATTTCTTTCCAAATGCAGAATCACAAGAGCCTAAAGGGCTGATTTAATTTCTCCTTTTAAAAAAGCAGAATTAAACATGCGCTCCTTTCTGTTGTTACCTGAGATCTGGTCAGATTTGAATCATCTCAGGTAGAATTATAAAACTTCTGCCCTTAGATAATATCCACAACTATGTTTGGCTGGTGGTCGACAATTAGCAATTATAGCTGAAAAACGAATACCGCCTCTATACTTGTAGTTATTAAAATTAATAGAAAGGGTCACAATACAGATAAAATATCGCCTTCTCGCTGAACCGAAACTGCTTGACTAGACTAGCAGTTGCCGTTTGTCTTTGTTAGGCGGTGTATTGTATGCATAAATCACACCCTATACACTGGATTGAGTTCTGTTGTTTCCTGGTGGATGTCACAGGTCAGTGACAAGGTCATCTGCTTGATGGACTGCCATATACCCTGTAAGAAAGCAAGCTGAAAATGTAAAATTAGTGTAAACATGGTTATCTAAAATCTTAGTATATTATAAGGTACCTTGGGAGTAATCTAAAAATCAGCAATCAACTCGAGAAATTTTCGGTATTGATATACACTTCTTTATTCATAATTTATATCACTTGGTATTCGTTTAGCGATATGCTCGAATGCAAGCCATACCATGCGTGTCGTAAGAGGCGACAAGGTTGGTGTGGGACTGCCTACCTCATCTTTTAGAAAACTTTAATAGCACAAACGAATCAATCATAAGCATATCTATGAAAAGCATAAACATAATTCAGCGTTTTGATATCTCCATAAAGAAAGTCTTCAAATTGAGGGCGCGGTTGACCAAATCAATTTTCTATGTTCTCTCTCTCTCTCTCTCTCTCTCTCTCTCTCTCTCTCTCTCTCTCTCTCTCTCTCTCTCTGTGTGTGTGTGTGTGTGTGTGTGTGTGTGTGTTCATATAACAACACCACCAAGTGCCCCGTCAGCTGGCGTAGGCGTTCATGTCTTTCAACAGATCTCCGTCTGTGGTATTCTTGATCACCTCTGAGGATGATATTTCTCCATGACACCGTCTCAGTCCATCCAGCATAATTTCTCTTGGTCTGCCTCTGCCTTTCTTCGCCTTGATCTTTCCAGTTGTCACGAAGCTCCCCACTGTATTGCTTCTCACCACAAAAAGCTGTTTGTCACTTTCTTATTGTTGTATAATTTCTTCCTAATTTGTTCATCAACGTTCCAAGATTCACTACCTTACAACAAAACAGGTTTTATAATGTATATCAGCACTCTCCTTCTTATACTCAATGATAGTGACTTATTGAATAAGTTACTTGTCATTTTCTGAAATGCATTCTTTGCTTGCCCTATTCCGTTCCTAATCTTTATTGTTCATCCTCCATCTGATGTTACAATTGCCCCTAGGTGTTTGAATGTATCCCATTGATTAAGTATTTTCCCTTCTATTGTCATTTCACATATATATTACAATGATTAGTTGGATGGCGAATCGTTCGACTATTTTATTTGCTTATGAACTTATTATGCTTATTCTTCACATTCACGTAACTTTTAATAATTGTTCCAGTCTTGGTCTTTTAATAATGACCCCTTTTATAAAATTATTCGTACAGGCTAAATGTGACTTTTGTACAATAATAATAGCGCTTCGTACGAGTATGTAACTTATACCAACGTGTGTACCTTTCAAATGCTTGTAGTTGTTTATGTAACTTTATGTCTCTTCGTCTTCTTATTTTTTTTTTTTGCTTACAGCTGTATTGTGTATGCCAAATCTGATAGCATATTAATTTACTGAATTTTTCTATTCAAGGTTTTGTTATCATAAACATTATCTTTTCAATGTTATCTGTATAGTGAATTTGTGATACAACAATTTAAGTGTGACCTGAGCGAAGATATGCAACTTGTGATGTCAATATATTACACACGAGGGAACCCGGGATACATAATACATACACTATTGATACAATTACCAGGCATTAGTGCAAACAGGTCGTCGATGTAGCTGCTAAATAGTGAATTCGTGATAGCGGGGTTGGTGTCACCCCTTGATGGTGTCACCCGATGTGGCCCGCACCCCCCGCACCCCCCTAGTGACGCCCCTGAACACCAGATGGATTATAGACATTGTTTCTGGAGCTCGTTCGCTTTGAACTCAAGCATAGTCCATACACACTACTTCTAGTAGTGCTGGGCTTAATTTTGCGTGGGGTGTGGATTAGCTTTCCCTATTAACGGTGTCCCTCGCCATCAGGCGAACATATTCCGAGTTCAGAGGTACTTGTAATTTACGTCCCCAAGTCAATGACGAGAGGTCAAGATTTTAATCCAACTGTCCGGTGTAGGGGTTGAACCCCTTACCTCGGCATCAGCACACCGGATGTTTAAGAACATGCTGGTTTTCTGGATGGTGTGACCACATGCCATGGTGGGGACAAGAAAACAGAGCTGATCCATGACTCTGGTGATCGTGTAAGATAGCGAAATATGACCGTCCACGCTTATCGGCATGGCACTTGATGATAATGATGATGATAGTTAACAACCCAACCAAAGCAACGTATGGAATTTTTTTTTTTTTTTTTTAGAGGATATCTTAAAAGAGACAATTGCTACGGTCACGGAACAGTGTGGTCACTGCCAGGAATGAGACGCAATGACGTGGTGCCTTGTTTACACATGTCTAGAACACTAGGGCAGTCAGGGAAATTATGGAGAACGACCGTTAATTGTGAAAATTTATGCACAGGATGATGATCGTTTTTTGTTTTTTTTGCGTTCGCTCGCTTTGAACTCAAGTGTAGTTCACGAGCATGCTACAACTTCTAGTGCACTGGAATGATCTGTGCGTGTGGATTAGCTTTCCCTGTTAGCAGTGTCAAGCGCCATCAGGCGAATCCACTCCGTATTTACTTGTCACTTACGTGCCCGTCAAAGACAAGAAGCCAAGATTTTGGTCCATCTGACCGGTGAAGAGGTTGAATCTGCTATCTCCACATCAGCACACTAGAAGTTTAAGAGCGAACGCTGTTATCCATTCGGCCATGCTGACCTCTACTGGATGATGATTATGATGATGATGATCAACGTAACAAACGGGACATGACGTAAAGTAATGTTACAGCCGGGTGTTTATCTATATACCAACCACTTTCTCTCCTTTCTATGTAATCAGTGTCCTTCAGACTAATCTCACAATCTGTGCGCTAGTCGCCAATAACACCCGGTATCGAAATATGCACGTGACGCTTGCCATCAAGTTGTTCTCACAATGTGCTGTTTTGTTCCGTGTGACTTAGCAATGATTTTTCTTGTTGTGTCTTTGGTATTTAGGCCGTGGTAGGTGTCGTTAAAGGCCATGATGTTTTTTATGCGTTAGATCAGTGTTTCCCAACGTGGGGCCCACGCCCCACAGGGGGGGGGGGGGGGGGGGGGGGGGGGCAATTCGATTGTTAAGGGGGGCAATTCGAAAATGGAAGAAATCGGCTGAATATAACAAAACGGGGAGACTTGAGACTGAAGTTAACTAAAATGGAACCTGACATAAAATCTCTTTGCAGCAAGCATCAAGCGCAAGAATCTCACTAAATGTAAATAATTACTAATCTTCTTCTTCTTCAGCGTTCCGAGCCATTGAGGTTCTTTGCTGCAGACACAATCCGCCTCCATTCGTCTCTCTGGTTGACCTTCTCTTGCCAGTCGTTGATTCCAAGTGCTTGTAGGTCTGTATATATATATATATATATATATATATATATATATATATATATATATATATATATATATATATATATATATATATATATATATATATTATCTCTCCACCGTCTTCTTGGTCTACCTCGGGGTCTATGGTCATTTTTAATAATTAAAATTATATAGAAAAATCTTTCATTAAAATTATTTTGTACGTGCCACAGAGCAGGTGCCCGGATTACGTCATAGAAAGGATGTGAGGAAGTCAAGAAGACAAAAGTATAACTTAAATGCCGCCCTGGCAATAACAGGCCTTTTAAGAGTACCGTAGAAGATGTTTATTGTAACTATGTCAGCTGCCGGATTAAAGCAGTGTTCGCATTGTGAACTCAAAGCTTGCTTCATCTTTTAAAGTTCACCGTTGGTTTCAGTGACTGTTATCTTCACTCCGTTATAGTGAGCCTAATACCTACTGTTAAGTTCAATAATATATACATGGCAAAGCAAAATGAAGACGAACTTACAGTATGGCAGTACGTGAATTTCAGTTCTCCACTATATGTTTTGAAAATGTACTTACTGTGTTTGCTCAATAATTTCCTAGTGATTTCTTCATAAAACCTATCGGGTGCATTTGCTGCTTCCCCCTCCCCCGTAGTGCGCCTGGTCTGGTCGGGAGCCGGGATGATCAAATAAAAACCCATCACATATCCTCACCTTAGATGTGGGCCTGGTGGACCACTGTGGGCAATAGCTCACAGTGAGACTAAGGGTCCACACAAGAAAAAGGGGGAGGCGGGGGAACCAGCTTGTCTGGGGTAACCGCCAAACCAAAAAAAATAAATAAAAACATTCACGCAACACAACCGACGCACAGGGACTCGGGACCTGGTGGGGAAGGGGCGGGGGCGTGGGGGGGGGGAGTGGCTCTGGCCCCTCTGGGAACCGTGAGCCCTTCTAAAAAAAAATTCAAGTTTCTTTAGTGAACATTTCAATTTTTTAAATATTAAAAATGATGCATATGTTTGGGGGTGGGGGGGGGGGGGGGCATAAGAATTTTAGAAAGGCTTAGGTGGGGCATAGCACAAAAAAGGTTGGGAAACACTGCGTTAGATCAAGTAAAAATGTCTCAGTGACTGATCATCTTCGCTGTAAATAATTGTTGTTTTCCATTACATATAGGCTTATTTGTTATTTTTGTTCTGTTCTTGAGAAAGGTATGCGTGCCCGGAACGTCGGACTTGCCAGGCATGATTTATCGTCTCGCGGTGAGAACATATGGCGGGCTAGTTAGTTTAGTTCAAAGGGAACTAAGCTGTTGTTGTCATGAGCCGTTCGGACTCCTACGTCCGTCGTCCGCCATTAGAGTAAAAGACTAACCACCTCTTCCCCCGTGCACTCAGACCTAGAAAATGTCATGACCCTATCACGTCACAGACCCAAACAGGTTTCTGCTTTGGGGCATTTTCTTATGTCACGAGAAAACTGTGAATGAAAAGAAAGTTGATGAAAACATTTTGTTTTTAAAATACACAAGAGAAATATTTCAGTGACGTTAAAAGACAAATCGAGCAGTGAGAAGCATTTTTTGTGATATTCATTGGCACAGGAACAGAGCATTATGTGGAGGACCCTTTGCCGTGAAGTTGGAATCGCGACTAACTGACTGACTAATTAACTATTATTAAAAAACCATACTGGAGGGTAGGGTTGGGGGAAAACAAGCAAAAGGTGGGCAACGATACAAGTGGGAAGATAACATCAAGAGATGGACGAACAGCAGTCTGAAAGAATGTACAATCAAGGCAAGAGGCAGACAGTGTTGGAGATCCACTGCATCCAACCTTCATTATGGAGACGACACCTGATTGATTGAATATGATGAGAGCATGCCCCAGAAGGGAAAGATGGAGTACATCATGACAACGGGAAAGTCTGAGAGGGGGAGAGGCAGGGGTGATCAAGAGAGAAGATGCTACACAGTTTGACATCATGACATGGAGGAACAGTATCAGAAATGGTTAAGAGATTGAAGGCTGTGAATAGACATGATCACCAACGCCAGACGGCATGGACTATATGACAAAGAATGTTATTGTGCCTCTGACAAAGGATTTTATTACCGAAATGCCCAACATTTTCTGTGTTGTAAATAATACGAGGTTTCTACAAATGAAAACCTTAAAAGTGTGATAGAAATTACACTAACCACATCATTGTCCTCTAACCTGTCAATATTGCTTGTAAGGATGTTAAGAGCGTTAAATACGTGACATCATGTTGCAGACGAACAATGTGACTTCATAAAACAGTTTGAGGATGACCGCCCCACTTTTTAGACATGCATCAAAGGGAAACGGAGGTTCTGTTATCCGTTTTTTTTTTTTTTAAAATAAAATGGGTAAAGGGGTAAAACCTGTAGAAATTCACCGGCAAATGAAGGTCCGGTAGGGCGATGCATGTGTCAGTCTAGCAAGTGTATGAGTGAAGTAGGAAGTTACAAAACGGCGCGACTTCGTTGACAGGCGTTTCGGTCCGATGAAGAGGTACAGCACACGCGACCAAGGGAATTTTTTTTCTAAAGAAATCCAAGCACTTTATCTGCGCTAGAGGACGTCCATTGAACACAGTGGTGACTGCATCGAAAAATGATACATTTGTTCTTTACTTTTTCAGAATATATTCATCCCCTCCCCCTTTTTCCCCACCCCAAACAAAACTTTAAAAAAGTTTTTTTTTTTCCACTTGAAGCGCCTTCGTATTAATCTCATTCACGAGAACGATGCGGTAGGGCAGTGACTAGACCAGTGGTTCTCAACCAGTTGGGAATTCCCACACAATTCAGTTGCGGGGGAGGGGGGGGGGGGGGGGTTGGGGGAGGGGGGGGGGGGGTTGCGAGTTTAGGTTTTCCAGGGGGAATTAAGACCACAGATTTGCAGGCTCAAAATGGCTTCAGGCACAATATCCTGATTTTCTATTGAGCGTTTTGTTTGATGAAGCACAATTTTCTGGCATTCTGGTGTCGTGTATTGAGTGAGAATATTGTGACGGTTTACTGCACTATAAATTTAATCTATGCATGTAAAGGTTATATACAAATATGGAAGAATATGAGGATTTTTAGTATTATGGGCATGTTATTTTGAATTCACCCTTTGAGGCTGACAATTTAGGAAAGGAAGGAATTCTGTTTCTTTTGTTTACTGGAAGGGGGGTAATGACATTCTGACATATGGTGAAAGGGTGCATGGGCCAAAACAGTTAAGAACCACTGGACTAGACACTCGCCGGCGCGCCCAGTGGTCACGGGTTCGAATTCGCATTGAGACGGATATTTGTTTACTTGACTTGAGCTTTTAGGTCGACCCAGTCTAAAATAGGTACAAGGAAAAGTCTCAGGAAGTGATGGCGACCAATGTAAAATTTACCACATCACCCCTAAAGTCTCTGTATATTATTTACGACTGTTCAGTGGTTGAAAGTATTGCCGGTGCAAGTTTTGTGGTAACCCTCTGTAAAGTTCACGCAAAATAATAGGTAAATACCATATATATCCGGTAATATTTTAAAACACTGCAGTCATTTAAAATACAAGTATGGGTATAGTTTAAATAGTTAGTTGCATATCCTTTACAGGACGTTGAAGTCAACCCCAGCATTTTATGGCTGTTTGTGATTTCTTGGCAAATTTACGTTCAGTTATTTGCCATTGCTTTGTGAACGACGGGCACTCATACCATTGTATGAAAACCAGCACTTCTAAGCCGACCGCGGCTGTGTTTCGAACTTGGTATGCGAAATTACCATCTGCGTCCGAACCCCTTCTCCAAAGATCCGGCATGAGTATAGCACTATTTGACCAATAAGAACAAAGACGTTTAAGAAGGGGTGTTTTCATTACTACCTCACAATTACAAAAACACTACCACTGTTTAATAATGGTAAAAATTCAGAAAGTAATGCCAAACTACTGAACTAGCTTGCCTAGTAAATGACAAACAGCCAGTAACTACTGGGGTCATCTGCAACGTCATGTAGAGAGAATGCAACTAACTAGCAATGCAACGAATGTTCCTACCTTACCACCATGTTCAACGCAATGAAATATCACAATCTCAGGTATATTCGGACTTTAATCAGATTATCATTGCAACTAGCGCTGTCATTCGTTCACAATGTTCTATCTACCTCATTGCACAAAGTCGCAGTACTTTTAACACCAAATAGAGCATGGGTTTAAAGCAAAACTCCACCGGATGCCACACTTATACGCATACAATCGGATGACATCACGTACCCGAGATACCGCCCGCTTTGATAGCGTCCTGAACAGGCCATCAACCGCGTCTCGATATTGATCTAGGCAAAGTTTTTTTTTTTTTCCTCCTCCCCAGGAATTGCTTGCGCAAGTACTAAGGTAATAATACTTCGCGATTACCTTTCCACATGTGAAATTCCCGACATAAACGGATTTGTGTATATTTAACTGTACCTTGTGTTGCAGTTGCATTCTTTGTGTGCTGACTAGTTGAATGTATGCTGCGCAGTTCAAAACGCTATAGTGAGAACATAAACAGTTGACTTGGGAACGTAAATCACAAGTACCTCTGAAGTTGGAGTGGGTTCGCCTGATGGGGAGGGATACTGGTCATAGAGAAAACTAATCCACACGCAAAATTCAGTCCAGTGCTATTACAAGTAGCGTGTATGGACTACGCATGGGTTCAAAGCAAATGAACGCAAAAAAACAACAACAAAAAACAAAAAACATAAACAGTTAAAGTTAAAGTTAGTTGCCTGTTCTTTACAGGACAATCCAATAAACCCACGCATTTATCGGCTGTTTGTGATTTACAAAGCAATGTTTGTTTAGTAGTTTGTCATTGCGTTTTGAACTGCCGTGGCTCTGACAGAATACGAAACAAAGGCAACAGAAATATACCGGGTGTACTTTTAATGACTGTGCAGTGTTTGAAAATAT
>JACEFZ010008281.1:255000-312500 GCA_014155875.1 Cepaea nemoralis
GGGCGGTCCGCATTATATAAATAATATCACCCATTTAGTGCAGACTGGTTTGTAAAAATAAACATTTAAAAAAGCCAAACATAACTCCATATACCCAATAGGCATCAAGGCGCGTGAGGTCTATACTTGACTTTGCTTACTCTGATTTCCAGACAAAACAAGCTTCCACAGCTTTACACCGGGTCGGTGTCCCAGTTTGCCCACGAAATTGATAGAACTAGTTCAAAGAATTGTTATTTTTAAAACAGTTAAATGCTATATAATAAAATAATAAACCTACATGCAGTCTGCGGCTTAGGAGTTCGGCAACGCAGTTTCACAAATTCCTCGACATGCCGGTTCAAGGATCCGAAATAGTCCACAGACGATCTGGAAGCAGATCGTTTTGCGTTAATTTCAATTATATGAGCGTCGATCATTCAGAAAGAAACAGAAAACTACTGAAGAAATCTGAAGTACTTACTACTATTCTTAATTACTGTCGTTATTATCTTGGTTAGATATATCAAGATACAAAATATATTAATATTTGCTTAGTTATATGTACACATTTAAGTCAGGTCTTAGATATGACTGAGCTACCTATATGAGTAAACCGTATTACTTGCTTTCTGTTGGCTCCGAACAATGGACGGCGCTCACCAAACCCGACACGCCACATTGTGCCAATCGGGCTGAGAAGCGCAATTAAAAGTGTTCAAGCCTTATACTGGTGCGTGGAAATGCAACCTAAAGACTAAATGTCATGGCAGGGCAGACCAGGTCACAAGTCTTGGTCGGCAACTGGTCCAGGATGGAAACTCCGACAGGTGGATATGAATAATATTCCAACGCTGATACCGCAGCTTCAAGTTGCTTCAACATCTTGTCTTGTTCCAGATGTAATGGTGTTACTCACCTCTGGAGTAAATTAAACAGACCGAGAGAGAGGCTGCATGGGTAACACATGGTCTCTATAATTCAGCCCTGACTTTGTGCTAGGGAGGGGCTCACATTCGCTACCACAGTAGGTTGCGGTTTTAGCGGCATTTTTGTAGCCCAATGTAAAAAAAAAAAAAAAAACTATCGTCTGTCAAGTCGGCAAGGTGCCAGTCACATGATAGGATTGATTGTCAGAGTCGTGAAACGGATATGCAACTAACTTTAACCTACATGGAACCACTAGAACTGCAGTCCACATGAACTTTACTATGGCTGTGATTCATGTCGTGTTAGTTCATAGAGTCAGAAGACTGGTTCAGAAGTCTCTTGTTATGACGTCACCCTGTCATAAATTTAGCTTTGTGAATTCCATTTGGGAAGTTAGTTCATAAATGAACATATATGTCTTGTTTCGTGCTTATGGAAGTAGAAGAAAGAAGTAGAGACTACAGGACACACTAGACAACATAAAAATTGAAAGCTATAGTTACCGACTTGGATTCGAAACTGTCACCTCCATATGACGACAGAGCATTGCTACAGGAACAGGTGTACTCCGACGCATGGCCAACTAGACACCGCTTTAAATTGTTATGTTGTCTAATTTGTACTTCTTACGTATACTTCTATGAGCTTCAAACAATACAATTGTGTTCATTTATGGACTGTCTTAGTGGCCTAAAATTGTTTCCTAGTTGATATTCATTTGGTAAATTAGAGTGGTCGGTCTCTCTGGCGAAGGAATTTAGGACGTTGTTCGTAATCCCGAATACTGCGCGAAATTCGGCAGCGGATCGCGTCGCGCTGGTTACATACGGAGGTATGTGAGCCGGTCGTTGGGAAATGAATGGCAAACTACTGAACGTAAAAATTGCCAAGACATCAACAGCAGCTGAAAAATGCTGTTGTTGACAGCAGTGTCCTGTAAAGGATATGTGGTATTTTCCTCTTTTCTTCCGTTGTATTCCAGCGATTGCCTGAAAGAGGCTAATAAAATTTATATTTGAATACAACTATAAGAAGGAGACAAACGGCATTCTTTAGTCATGTAATGAGAAGAGAGGCTTTGGAAAAACTTGGAGACGACTGGAAATATCAGCGGGGATAGAGGCAGAGGCAGTCCGAGAAAAAAGATGCTGGATAGACTGAGACTGTGACGTGGTGGAATATCATCAGCAGGGTTGATCCATATCACCACGAATTTGGCAGGGCACATGATGATGATGATGATGATTGTGTAATGTGAAATAATGAAGAAAAGAGGGGGAAATATATCCAAAAAACACTCCATATTGGAAAAAAAAAAAAAAAAAACTGTTGCTAAGACAAATACAACTGTGGAAAAATAATTAATTTTGGGCATGTAAAATGGCATAAATGTCTTAGACAACTATGGAAGGAGGTGTATGAAGACGATGAACTCCATCACGTAGATGGATTCAAGATCTTACAAAGGGGGTACTTCAGTTTTAATTCACCGCAAACAAAGGAAGCCCGGGAGTCTCGGGAAATGACGTGACATCAGGGTGACTCCATTGTGGATGCAGGGGTGTGTTGATATACTTCCGGTTGAGTGTGTGGTGGACTGCTGGATCAATCGATGGATGCAAGAAATGTGTCTGGGCCCGCAGTATCATCATCATCATCATCATCATCATCATCATCATCATCATCATCATCACCACCACCACCACCACCACCATCATCATCATCATCATCATCATCATCAACATCATCATCATCATCACCATCATCATGTACCATCGTGGATCAGCTCTGTGTTCTTGTCTCGACCATGCCATGTGGTCAAGCCATCCAGGTATTTACTTCTTTGTCTTCCCCTTGATAGACCTGCCTTACGAAGACGCCTGGTCAGAAGTGTCTAGTTCAGTGGTTCTCAACCGCTTTGAGAATCCCCTGGGGGGGGGGGGGTTAGGGTTTCAGGGGGAGGGAGGGATTAAGATTATTTAAAGATCGCATTAATACAAGAACCAGTTAATTGATATTGTTTATCTCTCTAAATTTTACGGCTCTGTACTTCTCGCCCTAATGAAATTCGTTTTATAACGTAAGTAGACACGCAAATCACGTTTTATGTAGATGTCTAGACTTGTTCTAGTACGTGTTATTAAATTTAGCTTCCATTTTTATGTATACTGTGTAAGGGTGGGTTGGGTATAATTTATAGGGAGGAAATTCGAAAAGGGGGGGGGGGGGGTGACGCTCTGAACATATGGTAAAGGGGGCATGGGCCAAAAAATGTTAAGAACAACTGATCTAGTTGACCCTGCAAGGAAGAATACTTGTTCCTTCAGACAGGCGCTGTTATCGCTTGGTCATAGAAAGTTTGAATCCCGTGTTTTAATACAGCCAGTGGGGTAGCTAAGGGGGAGAAGATGAGCTACCACAATCCCCACGGCCAACTTTGAAAAGTGGCGTCATGAGCAATAGAAGGCATCCAAAATGCACTGTTGTACATGTTCCGTGGCGCCGTTTCATATTCTTGTTCCCCTTAGCGGTAGAACTTAGCGACGCCACTGGTGCTAGCTTTCAAATGGGTATATGTCTAGCGTCCTCTAATCTCTGCTACGTCCTCTGCTTCTATGAGAGTGTAATATATGTGAATTTATAGCATCGCTACCATGTTTCCCCGAAATTAAGACTTACCCCTAAAATAAGCCCTAGCAGGATTGTTAAGGATGCTTTTAATATAAGACCTACCCGTAAAATAAGCTCTAATTAAGATCGTCTGCTAGAATAAAGTTATTAAACGTGTACTTACATTCAAGTACTTTGTTGATGGCATCGACTTTTCTAAATACCGAATCTCCAACATGCTTGCCATGGATGAAACTGTAGTGTTTATGGGGCTAGGATCTCAAACGACAATTGATTAGGCGGAATACGGGGTTTGAGAGTAATAACGATGTTTCAGAAGAAGATGTCATGACTGTATTGGAATAAATATAGAATTTTGTACATAAATAAATTCGAATCTTTGTATCCGGTGGAGAAAAAAATTAGACATTTCCCCGAAAATAAGCTCTAGTGCATTTTTTAAGCTAAAATATCATAAGACCTGGTCTTATTTTCGGAGAAACACGGTAGAGTTAATCGATCATAGTTATCTAACGACCATTATTGATTGTCGGTGGGCGAGAAGTTGATATAGAAATGCCCTGGCAATGTCATGACAACGGTCGGACTCGTGTTCGACGATTGGGCTCGTCGACTGTCAAAGTGAGGGAAAGATTGGCCACCTATTCCTCCCTGGTGCAGGTCTACAAAATGTGATAGCACTATCACATAAACAGATCCATAACAGGGAACTGCTCAGTGACACACACACAAATTAATATTATGGATTGACACCACGAGGATCATTGAAGAAAACAGAAATCACAACCCCACATACGACGCATAGAACTACGCCCACACTCACCATTGTGCCGTTATTGTTAGTTTGTAAGCTTAGCAATATGAAAGAATGAGTTCAAATCCCAACAGGATAACAAATTGCTTCACTCCCTTCCCCGCCATCTCCAATAGAATATGACTTCGGAGAATACTTGACTCGCAAAACTGACTACTCTCACTTCATAATAGGAATTGTAGTAGCGTACTTGCTAAAAAACACTTGCCTGTCGCCCCGTGGGTCACAGTTCGATTCGCTCCGAAATGTTTTTACACTTAACCTTTCCGCAAAGGTTGTTAGTTAGTAGCATATCCTTTACAGGACGTAGCAGTCAACCTCAGTATTTTGTGGCTGTTTATGTCTCATGAGCAAGTTTACGTTCAGTAGTTTGTCATTGCTTTCTGAACGACTAGCACCCGTACAATTTGATGGGGAAAAAAAAACATTGTAAGGCGTCTGCTGCCAAATCGCCCACAGCTGTGTTTCGAACGCGGTATGTGGGATTACAAATTGCGTCCCTAACCATTCGCCAAGGAGCAGGTCCGTCATATGTTGAATCAGTAAAATCTGGGAGCAGGAAATGTCTGGGGAACCAACTCCGTATGGGAACAGTGAGCAAACATACTTCGGGATGGTTGCTGCATCGGAGTACAGCACGCATGGGAGTGCACAATGTACAGTGAAGTTGTTCGACATATAGAATTATAGGGTGTGTTTGTAATGACTGTGCCGGGTTTTAAAATATTGCCGGTCCAAGTTTTGCATTCACCCTCTGTAAAGTTCTCGCAACATAATAGATAAATACAAAACTTGGACCGGCAATATATGTAAACACTGTACAGCCATCAAAAATATATTATGTAGCATAACATAATATATCATTGGAAAGTAAAGGCTGCCGATGTGATATATTGATCACATTATCCATCGATTGCCGGTTGATACTGTGCTAGCACCATATATCAAATTCGCCTCAACGCTTAAAACAATAGTCCTTTAATTAATTTACCTCACTTACATTGCTGTGATCTTTAATATAGGGACAAATCCATCCGCGCAATCAGAGCTCACTTGACATGTCTGTGCTCTTTTACTGATTTATTGCCAAACAAATTCTATGGTACCAAACATGGCGCTCAAAAATATGAACAAGTGAATTTCCATTCACTAAGTTTTAAGATTGCGGAAGATACTACGAAACAAACCAAAGAACACGATGACCCTAGTAGGGCGAAATATCGTCCTTCTGTCAAAATGTGAAGTCACATTTGGCTATATCTATCCTTCTGAACTGAAGCACTTAATATGGGGTCAGGGTCATATCCTTCCGCGCCCTAAGGGCAATGGTTGCTATGCGATTGCCCACATTGTTTACTTTTCAACAAATGGATGCACGATTGATTCTGTCTCATGACTCAGCGTGCATAATGTTCAGTCACCTGATGAAATAACAGCATCGCTCTTGCAGGGGTCTAAAAATATAACTCAATGACTGAATCAATGAAAACGTGTGGTAGGATCGGTTAGCCTTGCTAGAACAAAGTCACAAGTTACAAAATGAACGTTGCGGCTGAAGCTTTCGTCGGCACACAAACAAAACACATGCCATATACTGATGATACTGATGATGATGATGATGATGATGATGATGATGATGATGACGATGACGATGATGATGATGATGATGATGATGATGATGATCATCATCATCATCATCATCATCATCATCATCGATTTACATGCCAGCTGGCATAATCGTTCATGTCTCTCCACATATCTCGGTCTTTGGTGTTCTGGATTAACTCTGCTGCTGATATTCCGCCATGCCCGTGACCCAGTCCACCCAGCATCATTTCTCTTGGTCTGCCTCTGCCTCTCTTCCCCTCGATCTTCCCTGTTGTCAAGATGGTCTCCGATGCATCTCTTCTCATCACATGACCAAAGAAAGCTGTTTGTCTCTTTCTTATTGTTGTACATTATGTTCTAGTTTTATTAGCCTCTTTCATGCAATCGTCGTTAGTTACTCTGGCAATCCAAGATAATTTTACTAGAACAAAATCGCAAGTGACAAAATGAACGTTGCGGCTAAAGCTTTCGTCAGCACACAAACAAAAACGCACACTGATACAACTACATTTTACAAATCGACATGTACAGGGCGGTTTGTCGACAACGTCGCGTAAAGCACGGACTCCGTAGCTCCAACGTCGATTTCTAGGAGTCTCCGAGAAATTGGCACTTCTGAACTGAATGACCGAGTCCGGAATCGAACCCACAACCTTCGCAACGCGAGGCAGATGGCTTAACCATTTGGCTACGGACACCGTAGAATTAATGGACAGAAGTAAGAGTTCGTTTGAAACACTAAACAATATAAAAATGTAAAGGTATAATCACATTAAGTAAAGGGCTGCCTTGTTATGGACTTGTTGGGACGCAGAGGTGTTTCCAAGGCACCAGGGCCGGGTTATATACTGGCCAAGACCTATTGACGCGTCCTCGTCGAGCGTCCTGGGCAACAGGTCCTTTCGGGGTCCTGGCTAAAGTCAGTAGGATCGCCGATTCCTCCGAAGTCGGAGAGTGTCTGCTTGTACGGCGAGGAACCACCAGTCTGCACACCAATAAGCCAGACATGGGACAACGGATACTCACGCAAAACTCAGGTCCTGTATGACATCACACTGATGTTGGACAACTGGATGCCTTCATCCGACATACAGGACTTCGCGTTGGAGCTCAAGCCAACGAACACAAGCAAGCAAGCAAGCATGGACTTGTTAAGGCGCTGTTTAGACTAATTACAATGTATACCTCTCAATCAAAGTGCGGTGATTCAGTTCACAACTTTAGAAGAGTTGACACTCCTCGGACATGTCATGAGAAGGAGAAAGATGGAGAAGGAGAAAGAAAGAGAAAGTCGTCACAGCGTGAAGGCAGCGGACAATCAAGAGAGAAGATGCTACAAACTATTTTGACATTGAAGAACATTAGTATCATAATTTGACTGGCAATACACGAGACAGAAGGCCGTGGACAAACATGACCACGCAACACGTCATAGACTATAAGAAGAACAACAATTTAAGAAGCTCTAAATGGCTGCATCCTAGCATTGAAACTCATGGCTGGTTACTGTCACCAATAGTAATAGATTTATTAGTTTCTCTCAACGGATTACGTAGTTGGTTGGTGAAACGATCCATGTTTATATCTCTTGTTTGGATCATTACTGTCAGGTTAGGGGATTGAGAGAAGCCTAACAAAGTGTGTGTAGCATGGTAGATACATAATGGGGCAATTGTGTCACGTGAATTAAATACGACTCAGGAGAAACTAGGTAGATACGCCACTCCAGTAATAGATTAGAGCATTCGGGAATCAAGCGTCGTAAAAGACGCTTCACAACTGTAAATTCCCGTCTGAATAAACATTACGCTACCACGGGCGTGGATGTCTTGATGTCGAATTTTCAACTATTTAGGTCTTAGGTGATTCACAATATATCCTGGATTGCATTTTCCGTTCACCGGTGCATCTTTCTCGGAGACGCTTGGAGGTCGTCGCTGGAGCTACATAGTTCGTGATTTGTGCACTGCTTTCAGCGGGCCGCCCTGCCGGAACGGACTGAGCCATATGGGATAAGTCCCGGAGTAATGAAGTCGATCCTCTCGACTTTTAATGCAGTAATGTTTGGCTGCTGATTTTCTAATGATTGCCGATTCCATCGACGATGAACTGTATATTCCGAGGAGGACTTTGGTGTTGACATTCTGATGGCGGCATTATGCACAGTGTTCCTGCGCGGGTTGTTGGCTTGTCGAGACTCCTGTTTTCCATTTTTCACATTGAGCTATGAGGAGCATGATATACACTGGCACAGAAACGGAGCATAATTGGGACGACCTGTTGCCGTGAAATTGGAACCGCGACTAAGTAAGTAACTTTTTTTTTTTGCATATCCTATTTACAGGACATTGCAGTAACCACCAGCATTTTTCAGCTGCTGTTGATGTCTTGGCAAGTTTTACCTTCAATAGTTTGCCATTGCTTTCTGAACGACCAGTTAACATACCTTTCAGTAAGAAATCAACGAGGCGCGATCCGCTAGCGAATCTTGCGCAGCTGTGTTTCGTACGTGGGTATACGTGATTACGAACAGCGTCCTTAACCCCTCCGCCAGGAGACAGGCAACTAACTAACATTATATATTAGTTTTTATATCGTTGGTGAGATGTACATTGCGTAAGTATGTGTCTTTTTACTGAGATAAAAATATAAACGCACAATAAGCTGCTGTGTAAAGTAAAATCATATGTTAAGTGAAGATATATATCAGCTACAAGTATAACAATGCGTGTATTCAAAGGAGCAACGAGATCAGTTAGGTTATTTCAAAACGGGTCTTTAATTACATATGATGGTCGATACAAATTCACAGTATAATTCTATCATGATGTTGACTTCTCTTCTATCGTCCTTGGTGTTTTCTGACTACCCCAACAACAAGCCACGTCACGATTTGAGCATCCTTCTAGCTGTTCTATATTGATGCTCAAGCGTGCTGTAGCCTTGCACGCCTACACTAATACATTCTGCTACACCTCCCTATGTTTGAAAAGACTTTTTTCCTTCAAAAGTCTTTAACTCCTAATCCCTTTTATCCTACATCTTCTCTCCTTACCTCCCATAATTTCCCTAAGCCGCCCCAAACTAACTTAAGTACTTATTTCCTCTTCGTTTCTGGCCCTTCAAAAAAACATAACATATATTATTTACATATCCTCAATAACATTTAAATCTCAACTTTATACAATACATAATAACACATATGGTTACCTTTTTGAAATACTTCTTCTTCTCTTCATAAGCAATCCGCTTAAAATTTCAAACGCTGTACTCTTCTGATACCAACTCCCTATTGTCATCACCAACATTACTTACTAATTCTCTACTTTCAATCAACCTGAGAACACTCGCACATGATAGGAAGACAAGGAATCGGTGCGCACCGAAGATTCAAAGAAGTAGAACTCTTCCACACAAAAACCACACTCAGCTAAATCACACACCTTTACCCCCCTATGTCATTTGAGACTTTATGTAATAAAGTCTAAAACAATTATATCTTCTACAGTACCACTTATTATGGTAACAGTTTACGCTGCTATCTACAGCATCAAATAATAACCATCAAAAATATTATTCACTCCCCAAATGTCTATGTATTACAGACCTCTTTCCCTCATCATCTCACATAATTAATCTTCTCCTTTTAATCTTGCCGAAATCTTCAGCAAGCCACTTAATGTCCATTTATTATGGCATATCTACTAAAACCTCTACTTATGCCGTTATCAACAGCAACAATATACTACCCCTGAACTCATGTCTGTGACTGCTTGCAATCAACGTTATTCTATTACAGTCCATATATCACGGACCCTCAAAAACCCCATGTTATTTTGTCTCCACAGTGACAATGTTCATTTAACACTTACACCCCTTTACTATTGTACCCAGAATATATAAAAACATGGATTCAATTCATGTTTTACTTCGTCTTCAGACTGTCTGGCGTAGCACGTTACCCACTTCTTCTTCTATAAGCCAGCAATCTCGTGTCTCTTATGAAAGTACATCATGGCTCTAAATCCATGTTCACCTGCGACCCCATGGAAACCATGTTCAACACTTTCCCCTCATTTACCCCACTGCTATATACGTTATTCACATTAATCTTTTCTTCCCCAATATGGCGTCCAATCCATATATATTCAATCAGTGCTCACTTAAATTCCCCATAACCATTTTACTTGTGTAGTAACCCCGTATGGCATATGTTTCCACAACTTTGCAGCCCTTATATCATTGATTTCTCAACGCTGACTATCACAGCAATCCCACCAACAGGATATGCTTATTATTCACAAAGAGAATGTGTCTCTCCACTAGTTCTCAGTAGTTTATTACTATTTTCTGAACGAAGGGTCTTAAATAAAGCCCCATGTATTGTCTTTATTCTAGACAAAACCATAACTATTTGTAAATTAAACTTAACTTAACTAATTTCTAACATATTTTTCAACGTATTTGTAAACAAGGTAATTACTATTCAACATGACAAGACAATTCAAGTTAAAATATGAGCCAACCAAAATAAAACAACAGGATGTCATACCCCCCCCCCCCCCCCCAAGTTTTGAACTGTTTATCCCCAACAATAAAACATGCAACAATTTAAATTAGAAGAAAATATCTAGTGTTACCTAACACTACTGGTCTCTTTTACGGACCAGTAGTTTGTACGCAAAAGACTAAAAACACAATAATCCTATTCTAAAATCAAATAGTGACAATCAAGCAAATCAAGCAAAAATAATGTAACATACCATACATATTCAATCAACATTGGTCTCTTATACTAACCAATGAAATACATATCTATTCACCCAAGTTATGCCTATTCCGTTATTCTTATAACATAAAACAAAACAACTCAATGCCAAGCATATATATCTGTTACCTACAGACCAATTCCTAACTTAGAACAATATCTGTTCTCTCTATAAAAGTCATTAATCAACAATGACCGTACTATCTACCAATAGAACCTGTGGCTCGGCACATCAATTGTTTCCCTTGTATTTGCACTAAGAATTACTACAACTACTTAATCATTACCGTTAACTACGGTATCTCCACCCTACTACGACCAGCAAAAAAAATTTTTTTTTCTATTTACTATAGACCTCTCACCAATACATCTACCTACTGTACCAATAACTAATTCTACTTTTAAGTTTCTCGTCTACCCGACGCAATTAACTAACGTATCATTACTTTCCAACATCTCACCACAACTACTCTAAGCTATCCTCAAGTCTCTCCTAGCGTTCTTGCACCGCGATGATAGTTAAATCAGTCACACTTATCGGAAAACCTTCTCTAGTACTCTATTTATACTACATTCATATATCTAATCACATGCTCTTGCTTGCCTCACTCATCTTTCACTACTATTCCTATTTATCGGAACTCTATCAGAAACCATACACAACACCGCACATGCCTAACGACCAATCTCATTCCGACTGGGCAAACTATATTATCTCAATTCTCTCTATCAGGCATTCTTGCTTCGATATGTCTCTCTCTTCCAACGCTACTAAATCTGTTCCTTGAAACATCATTCAAAACGTTAACTCTCTTTCCGTCAACCTGTCATACAACTTCCATAATTTCCGTCCAAGATCACACATTCCAAACAAAAGACATCACACCTTTCTAACCACCTACTTTAACAATTTAGCACCAGCAAAACAGAGGCAACGACTATAACCAAAGAAGAACAAACAACAACAATTCAGCTAAACGAAAATTTCTCGAAACAAGTAAAGAGTCTCAAGTGCCTAGGAAGTATAATATCATCAAATGGCAAACCAGAAGATGATATTGACAACAGGTGTAATAAGGCTATTCAACTCTCTGGACAATTGGACAACCATGTATCACCAACGACCAAGCCTAAGTGTGTCGATCACTTCCACCCACATTGACACTTGACGACGTTTCAAAACCTCACTCCTGCTTCACTCAGCGCGACGAACACCTGTTTGTCTACACTTGTACTCACGCACGGACTAAACGCCTCGTACATGCATGCTGTACTTATCACTTGCCATCATCCCTATCCATTCTCGACGCACATATGTTTGTCTTATTTCTACTTTTCTCAATCATTCACTCGTTTTCAAAGGTCAGAATCTATATATTATCTCTCGCAAACTATATCTCTTTTACACACTAACCAGCACTATCAACGATCTCTCAAAACAAACCTCATTCCGCTGAGCCACTAACCTCGTAACTATCATTCTATACTTCTCCACACAACAACTTTCTCAGATTTAATCACCTCTTCTTTCTCTACAAGCATCATATAATTACGTCATCCCCCTCACCAAGAACTCGTATTCTTCAAGCATCAGTTTCCACAGTCTTTTACTCTTAATACTCTCGCGTTCACTGGCTATTTTACACATGATACTAAATTTCTCCTCAATCTATATCTCCTCATCAGACACTCTCGGTTCAGCTGTCAACAATACTATACTTACTTCTCAAACCACCAAGCGAAACTATCTCAGACATCACGTCATAGCTCTGAGTCGAACCATTTCTAGTACGAACATTCATACTTAGTTTATCTCTCTCTCTACTAATTCTGTGCTGAATCTACTCTACTTTAATCACACCAGTTATACATCACTCAACGTGATTAACTCTCTGTATCTATCCATTCCGGACAAATGACATTTCAATTTCTACCTTGTTTACTCTCCCTACACCGCAACCAAACACAAGATATTCTGTATTACGTATCCACGTAGAATATCAGTTTTCGTGACTCTCTATCCTCAACAACACTATTGCCTACCCTGTACCATGTGATGCTGCACCAAAAAAATTCATGTGCCTATTTTAGACAACCCATATATCTATATGCTCAAACCGCAATTCCTCTCATAAGCTAAAACAATTCCATATGTCCTTCCTCACCCAAGGAATTTTAACAGCCATAGAACGCATCTAAGCCAAATATTTCATTGTCTCTCAGTACATTAGTACGTCTTTCTTCAATTATGTCATCTTCACTATCTGTTGTTAATCTGTTGTTAAAGTACTCAGGTCTTAAGGTCATATATTCTTCTATTTTTCTTAAGTCACTTTCTGTCGTTGAGTAAATTTCCGCTATCTGTCTATTATTATTATTCTTCTTAAATGAGTTCTTTCTATTTCCTTTATTTGCGTCGGTCTGCTCACTGTTTCCTGTATAACTTACATAACGTTTATATTTCCCCATCTCGTCTTCAGATGACACACTGATAATAGTTCCCTCATCAGACTCATAGTAGTTTACTGCAGACACGTCGATCCTATTCCCATGGTCGGCTTTAGAACGTCTGACTTTCTTCTTACTTTTATTCCTCATGCTCCGGTTCTGTACAACTCCTATATCATTACCTGAAGTATTCTCTCCATAACCTGAACTCTCACACCTAACATTCCTACACCATTTAGGGATTAAGTTAATGTCTATACCCGAGAAACTTGACATACCATTCGTCGTACCTTTATTGACCATCAGACTGTTACTATTTCTTTCCTCAATACTTTTCCTCTTTGGTCTTTTTCATCTTTGGTTCTCGTCTGTTTATCTTTCTTAATTTCAACCGTGTCTCTCTTAGTCGAGTGAGTTGGTTTTAACTGAGTCTCTATTAACTCGGTTTGACTTCCATTTGTTATCTTTACTGTATCAACCTGTGTTTGTGTGTTCCGTTCTACCACTTCATTCACCTGTGTCTGAGTCTCTTGGTCTATTTTCTTCTTTTCTTGTCTAAGAGTCAGATTCGCAACCAGCTTAGTAGTTGAATTCTTACTTACGTTTTCTACTCTGTTCTTTGACCCTGACCTCAGATACTGTCTCCGTCTTTGTTCAAACCAATCGTCACGTTTTTTTCCTAGCATTCTTGCTATGGGATGGCCACTTCCATAACTTATTGGAAAAAGTCTCTCTCAGGACCATTCTTGTATCTATAACAGCTATTACCAGTCCGACCTTTCACCATTACGTCTGTTCTTACCGTCTTTTACCCTATATACATCAGGCCTTGGTTCGTCATAACCATATTGTCTTCTGTCTTTATTAAGCAGTGGCTGTCTCCTGTTATTCTTTCCTACTCTATTACAGTCTACCTTAAATCTATAAGGCTCTTGTCTAGTCGTTCTGTTCTGCAACGTTTCTACAAAATTTTCTACTTCATTAACTGCTACTTTTAACTCTCCCAACCATGTACTGATACGTTTCAATTCCATATGTAGGTAATTCATAGTTATTTCTCTGTAATTTTTATCAAACTTGAAACAATATTCCTACTTCTTCCTCTGCATATTCCTTGGTACCTGAAAAAAAAAACTCGTCTTGAGCCCAGCTGCAATAATTCTCAATTATGCCTGTTTCTCTACTGTGCTGTGATGGATCTGTCTGTTTGCCATATCCTGTTGTTTCTTTTGCTATACTGAAATATTTTACTATACACCTTATATAAGCAAATTCACAATTTATCTAAATGATCTTATTAAAATCACATTAAAAAAATGTTCTCCTAGGAGTTATATTCTACTTAATTACCGTCAAGCGGGTCTTTCCCTGAATTCCTTGAATTGAAAGCGTGAATTCACGTACGTTCTTTAAAAAATTTCCTTGTTACTGTTCCTGTATAACTCAACCGTCTGGAGCTCGTATTATTTTGTAGCCATCCAATCGTAAACTTCAGTGATATTCTTCTTCGAGCGTCTCAGGTTTCGTTATTTTCACTCTCACTTTCAGCCCCTGGTTGGGCCCCTACCAGACTTGCATCTTCTATTCACCCTAACAGGGCTCTTCGAGGCGTCGTCTTGAAAGCGATTCTAGCTCGATAGAACGATTTAATTTAGATCTTCTTTTCAGCAGGTCGGCACCCTGTTGAAATGTTCGGTTTTGTTGAAAACACTTTGATTTGCTAAAGTTCAAGATGAGCGAACGCAACTGTATTTTCTTCTAATTTCCAATTGAAGGAGTAATAGAATTGATTCCAAATAATCTCTCATTTTTCTTCAGGTTCTCAAAGTCAATATCAAATGAACATGACAAAAGGAAACAGCTTCCTTAAACCAATTCCCTATTGAATTCGAGTTGTTGATAGCTATCTTGAAATTTCTTTGCTAGTATGTTATTGTGTGACCTTCAACACAAGGTTACTTAACGGTTGTAAAAAATGCAAGTCAACCCTCACAAAAATTCGACACACATCATGTTGCTTTAAGTATTTCTGAAGAAAAACAGCTTGATAAAACTCCACAGTCATAGGCAATCATGTCAATGATGGCTCCATTCAAAAATCTTGATGTGTGCAAGTTTAATTTATGTAGTTTGAAAAACTTTGACTTTGATTTCAGTTATAGTTGGTCTGATTTTGAAGTGATTTTAAACTTTTTCTTCTTTCGTTTGATGAATTCAAAATTGATTTCATACCTTTAACATGCGGCATGTTGGCTTGCGTACTTCACGTTGTTCATGCGATCTTCAAGTGAAAAATCGGATCCTGTATGCGGCACCATTTCTCCTCTATCTATAACAATGCGTGTATTCAAAGGAGCAACAAGATCAGTTAGGTTATTTCAAAACGGGTCTTTAATTACATATGATGGTCGATACAATTTCACAGTACAATTTGATCATGATGTTAACTTCTCTTCTCCTGTCCTTGGTGTTTACTGACCACCCCAACAACAAGCCACGTCACGACTTGAGCCTCCTTCTAGCTGTTCTATATTGATGTTCAAGCATGCTGTAGCCTTGCACGCCTACACTAATACATTCTGCTACACAAGGCTGTAAAGAAGAACTCATTCATTCATTCATTCATTCATTCATTCAGTAGCATGTCCTTTGCAGAACCCCGCTCCCATTACAGCCGTCCAGAAAACTTCTCGGTCATAAGCAAAATGTCCCGCGTCCGATACACCCATCTGGAGATCATCTGCCACATCCTGCACCCATCTTCTCTTCTGCCTTCCTCTTCTCTTACAAGGATGAACTAGCGGGAGTGAAATACAGCAGCTTCGTGACATGTGGTTTCTATCACTGGATTGTGTGATAGTGTTGTTTCTATCAACGGATCACGTGATTGTGTTGCTTCTGTCAATGGTTTACGTAATCTTTATTGTTTTGTTTGTCTTCTTCTTTTACAGTACATGCCATGTAGCATTGGTGATCATGCCTATTCACGGCCTTCTGTTGCATGCGCTGCCAAACAGTTCTGATACGATGTTCCCTCCATGCCATGATACCAAACTGGCCAGCATATTCTCTCTTGGTCTGTCTCTCTTCTCTTTCCATCCAACCTTCCTTTTGGAACGACATACTCTGGCTTTCTTTTTTCACATAACATGTCGTCAGAATGTGGACTTTAATCTTCTAGTGCTGTGACATTTATTATGTCTAGCCCTGTACATTCAGAAAAAAAATCAGCATGGGCAGGATAGAAATCACCTCACTTGTTCACAGTGTTAAACAAGGGCCACTCCTGTGTTTTTAATTATAACATATTTGTACCATCTCGAACGTTTGAAGATTGACGGAGGCTAAGAATAGACATCGCCCACACTGTCACACCACCTGCCAAAGGACAGGGGTGGACAACTAAAAAATTAACTCCCCCCCCCCTCCCCATCCGGATCTCCTGGAAAATCGGCACCTACCCCACTAGAATGACGTCATTTTTGCGCCAAAGGACTCAGCTCAAGCGCAAATCCAATTGGTGCGGCAACAGGAATTAATATTATCATAACTTATGTTGACAAAAGAACTCAAGAGCTGTCGCGGAAATCTTCAAGCTTTGAGGGCAAGTGGCTGTTATGCATCATCAGAGAGGGACGTGTGGGACTGTGCCGAAGATGTTGTAGTTTTATTTTTGTGTGTTAAATTCTTGAAGACATTGGTAAGTTGGAGATTATAGGCTAGTACACATCCACATCATTTAAAGGATCTAAATTTATAGCAGAACTTTCTTTGTGAAGACCTAGAGTAATTATAGGAAGGTATAAGTGATTTTTCTTTGACCTGGGGAAATAGTTAATGAATATCTTTCTTGTTCCGTTCGTACGCTGTCTGAGAGACGAACTTCACTTTCTCTATTAATTCGAATCTTTCGGTTCGGCTGATAATGATTTGGAGAAGAACTGCCATGATACTCTTCTAAAATATCACTTGTATTCTTTTATAGATGATACTTCTCTAGGCTGTCACTTGTAAACTCTTTGTCTATATGTCCAGAAGAGAATGAAATTCTGTGGATGTGTATTCATGTATAAGGAATTAATAATGAGTTTATATGTAAATGTATGGCTATGATGTGATGTTACGTTATCAATATGATGTGATGTTACTTAGTCAGTATCTTTGCGGAGAGAGACCATGCCAGGATATGTGATGATGTCATCTTTTGCTGAGGACCACCCAGATATTTTCAGCGGTAGAGCCTTAAGTGCACGGGGATGATTCACCTCCATAAGGCAGGAGTGAGGGAGACATATCATGTCAATATAAGGATTGAAGGACTGCATCAGATGTCGGAGTGATGGGACGCTACCGGGCCAGGTATAACTAGTCTAACTAGATGCCCTTATGTCATACTACCTTCACCCGCCTTTTTCTCTCTCTTTTCCTCTCTGTCTCTCTCTCTCTCTTATTTTTATTCTCTCTCTTACTTTTTCCTTTGCCCCTCCCCCTTGTCTCTATAAGTATAGCTATATATTTGGCACCTTTTCTACAGGGAATGGTGGTCTTGTTTTTGATAGCTGAACTGGGGTATATTCTGAAATGCAGAGTGATGTCATCGACAGGGGCAATGCCATCAATCACAGATGAAGGGATTTGCCTTGATAGTCATGAAAGAGCAAACTCCCATTTAACACCCTTGACACCTCAAATGTCAAAACACCATCAGCATAGGAAACCCAGCGAAAATACATTACTGATATCTTTTCTTTTATTGATGGCATTGCCAACCAAATTTAATACTACCACATTAGTATCACATTGGAAGAATCCAGATCCAATGAACTTTTATGCGAGACTTAATGATGTCTCAAGGGACTTTGTCAGAAAGTGTTTCAAGTAACTCCATGAACATGTATACGAGACTTAGTGAAGTCTCAAGAGACTTTGTTATTAGCGTGATTTTCCGGAGACTTAGTAACATTGTGAAAAACATCTACAGTGATAGAGGACACTTTTAACAACCATTGATGAATAACCTTTGTGAATTAAATGCTCTTATGCGAGGACACTGAACATATTGGAGATAATTTAGAGATAATTAGAGATCTTTATATGTTATTTTTAAATTGAGGAATTTGTTTGTTGACTTGTGTAATAACAATATGAAAAGTCACACGAGCATACCTACTCCCTCTTTTCCCCATGTTATCCCATTATAATGCTATAAGCTGTATTACAGAGTTGTTTATTTACTTGTAGGTTTGTGTTTTAGTTTTATGTGTGCTCACGTTGATAATATTAATCAAGTGACATCATTTCTATAGAGCAGAGTGTGGCGGTATAATCACACGAACTTGCAGTGTACCAAGGAGAGTGTCCTTCTCTCTAAAGTTTGGTAGCTTCCCTGTGCTCTATTGGCCCTCTGTTGGAAAACCTTACTTCATAATCTATCTCCACCCCTAAGAAGTCTTATCGGGCCATGTAGGGTTTTCTCAGAACAGCTGGCTATTAGAATAAGGGAATTTCTCTCCAAGTTCTTCTTTAACATACCGCAAGTGCCAGTAACTTTCAATCTGACCACAGTGTTCTCAATCATCTTATATATAAATAAGGAGCGTATGTCTGTCTGTCTGTCTGTATCTATGTATGTCCTTTGTGCGCTCGCGAACGGCCCATCCGATTGAGATGAAATTTTCTACACGCCTTCCTTTCAGTCCAGAGCTGTCAACTGTCATATTTTTTTAGTGTGAAATCGCCTGCTTACTCAGTATTATTTCATTTTTCATTTTTCATCATAATTGCATATATTTCAGGGGACCTAACTCCGTAAAAGTTATTTCAAGGGGCATAACTTTTCTGTATAACTTATAGTCATATTGTGGCATCGTTTTCAAAGATTTATAAACTCTGTGTCCATAGTTATGTACCGGCATATGAGTTATAATAAATAATGATACAAACTGTAAGGCATATTCAAAGTTTTCATAAAAATAATGCACAATGCATAACATTGTAACTCATCTTTATTTGCTTAAGAAGTTACTGTAGTCATGCAGGTGATTAGCAAGCGTTTTCATTAAAAATAATGGATGGTGTCTGGAAGGACATTCTTTTAAGTTACTTTTTTTGTTGTATGAATTTAATGAGAACTTATATGACTACTTATGTGAATTAAATGAGATGCTCCCCACCAGGGACTGGGCGAAGCCGGACAGGGTCAGGCAGACAGACAGACAGACAGACAGACAGACAGACAGACAGACAGACAGACAGACAGACAGACAGACAGACAGACAGATAGTCGGTAACGGGAACGGGAACTTATATGACTACTTATATGAATTAAATGAGATGCTCCACACCAGGAGCTGGGCAATGCCGGGCCGGGTCAGACAGACAGACAGACAGACAGACAGACAGACAGACAGACAGACAGACAGTCGGTAACGGGAACGAGAACTTATATGACTACTTATATGAATTAAATGAGATGCTCCCCACCAGGGACTGGGCGAAGCCGGGCCGGGTCAGCTAGTGTTTCTATAAAACTACATCTCCGCAGCTTCCACAAAATTCTTCACTTGTCTGCTAATTGTCCATTATTCGCTTCCATACATTAGGATGGGATTCATATAGCTCTTAGGAACACTTTTCCTTACCTCAGTTGGCAAAGATAAATTTGCAAAGAATATTCTTCACCTTATGAAATAATTCCAATGCTTGGGCTATTGTAAATTTAACTCCCTTAATACATCTCCCATCTGCTGTTATTAAAGCTTCATATCGGTTCCATTCACTGCTGTTTTTAGGAATATTATTTTTCTTTGTAATAACCACTACTTCCGTTTTTGTTTTTGTTTTTGTTTTTTTTTCTGTTGTTATCAGACTAAGTCATCCATTGTGAATTTCTGTGAATTTATGGTTGACTTCTATCAACAGCTTATGTGGTTGGCTGGTTTCTGTAGTTTTGTGAAAATACTGAACACTCCAAAGTCATCTCAAAACGTAGACAGGTAAATACCCATTTTTTGTTTTTTTGTTTTGCATATCCTTTTTACAGGATGTCACTGTCAACACCAGCATTTTACTGCTGTTATTGATGTCTTAGTTTAGTTTTACGTTCAGTAGTTTGCCATTGCTTTCTGAGCGACCGGCTCACATACCCCTTACGTAACCAACGCGACGCGATCTGCTACCAAATCTCTCGCAGCTGTGTTTCGTATGTGGGATGACGGGATTACGAACAACGTCTTTAACCCCTTCGCCAGGGAATACCCATTAGCAAGTTTTAGCCACACTGGTCTCTATCTTCTGGCTTTAATGCGCCGAAGTAAACGTGTTTCTGCAGCAAGGCGATGTTGCCATTTGGATGTGACGGATTCGAATACCGATTGGTAACTATGGGCCGGTCTCAGTGGCCAAAGGCTTGCGAACGCGGTTCGTGCGCCGCTTACTAGGCGTTCAAAACGCAGCCGCGACCGATTTGTGCAGCAGACCATGTCTGCGTTGTGTGATAACATATTGGTATGGGAGCCAGTCATTCAGAAAGCAATGGCAAACTACTGAGCGTAAAATTTGCCTAGTACATCAACAGCAGCTGAAAAATGCTGGTGTTGACTGCAACGTCCTGCAAGGAATATGCAACATTTAAAAAAAGAACTATGGCTTTTAATTTGTGTGTTATCTAGTGCGTCTTCTAGTCTCTACTTCTTTCTTCTACTTACATGAGCGTCAAACAATACATTTGTGTTTATTTATGAACTTTATTAAGCCAAGCATACAAGGACAGGTGGCTGTAGTTGTGCAGTAGCTAGCATGCTTACCTGTCTGCGCGGTGGAGATGTTCGAGTCCTCATTGAGACGGGGAATTTCAAATTTGATCTGGTCCCCAGGTAAACCCGGCTTATAATGGGCACTATGGTTATGGGAAGTAAAGGCGGCCTATATGATATTGACAACATCACTGATCGAGTGTTGATTGGTCTATACATATATGGGGCTAACATCATATACCCAGTTGCACACACACCAACACGATGTCCCGAGGATGGAGATACATCGTCCTCTTGTCCAAATGACAGGTCACATTTGGCGATATAAAGGGTGCATTATTAATGATTGTGCAGTGTTTGAAAATGTTGCCGGCCCAAGTTTTGTATTCACCCTCTGTAAAGTTCATGCAACATAATAGGTAAATACAAAACTTTGACTGGCAATATTTTCAAACCGGGCACAGTAATTAAAACTACACCCTGTATTATCCTTTGGCAGTAAATCACTTAAAGGCACTGGAAAATGTGTACTTTTATTTTAGCAAGGACAGGTGGCAATACAAATCACGAGAGAAGTACAAGAAACATAGGTGTAAAGAGTTTATTTAAGTTGAGTCAAGAACCGGCATTACAATACTTGGGACATTCTCATATGTATTCTGTTCTCATCTTCATCAGCCAGTGAAGAGTCCAATTACTAATGATTATGAGCCCCAGTGGCTTTTCCTCATAGACCTCCATTTGAATAACAAGGACACAAATAGTAGATTGCACGATTTATTGCCTAGCAGAAATTACACATCATAAAGTAAAGCAGTACATATTCACAAAGTAATTTGAATTGCCTACCATGGTAATCTTAAACTGACTATAATGTCATTTTGTTTGCACAAAGTTGGTGTCTGTAAATGAACTGTGTGAATATATGTGTTGTATGCTGTATATTTCAGCTTGAAAGATTTATCTAATTACTTTAGTTTATGTTGTGCGATTTATCCAGTATGTACCTGACGACATGCAGCGAAACATGCCAGACAATATAAATATATTTATAAACATGGTTTAGACAGACAGTTAGATATACAGATGTATGTATAAACATTGTTAAGACAGACAGATAGAAATCCAGACAGATAAAGAGATAACAATGAATCAACAGGAAACAACCAAACGCTCGTAAACAAAAAAGAACAAAATATGCACAATATAAAACAATTTAATGTAATCTGTAAACTACAGCGCATGCAGGAATCTGATAACATTAGCTGGACACAAAAATTACAATCAATAGTTGTGAAATTTTACACAAAACTACCATTATGCCAAATGATGGGAATGTATGGTTTCAATAAGCATGTAAAAATGCCAATGTACATAACTGGATTCTACAAATAAAGGTAACATACAAACAAACATAAATGAATACAAAAGGCGCTGTGAAGAAAGAGAAATGAAAAAGCCCAGGAAACTCAGGAAACCGGTAGAATACCCAGACACATACTATGAATGTGAGAGCAAATTCAATTACTATATAGAGGTCGGAGAGATCATCCCGTGGAAGTACATCGACAAAGACTGCGAAAAGAATCATAACCGCTTTCTCAAAATCGAAAACAGACACAAGGAAGAGGAGAAAGACAAAATTGAAAATCTACGAAAAATTCACACAAAAAGAGGCAAAATTACCGAATAAAATGTCCTTCTAAGGACTGAAAGCAGTCAAGCCAGACGAGCCAGAAGCCAATGCTACCAAAAGAAACCACATGAAGAAATTCAATACAAATGAAAACTAACTTACCAGAACCAGACGTCACTCGTAAGAGAGCAAAAGTCAGAAACAGGGTGAAAAGACCCACACAAACCCACGGATCGACACTCTAACCAACGCTGAAGAAGCAGGTTGATGGAGACCGAGTTTGCAATTTTTGTTTTTTAATATCGGATCGGATCAGAACAAACATAAATACATTATGTTTGCTAATCATCATCACCATCATCGTGTGCCATGCCTTCAAGTATGGAGAGTTACAGTTTGCTAGGTCATATGCGCCTGGAAATATCAGGAATTGAAGATGGCCAGTGTAATACTGACCACAGCATAATCAAGTGCTAACTGACCTAAACAAATGGATGTCTATCACCATATATGCAATGAGCCATAAAGTATTTAAATGGGTGCTTTACTTATCATTTTTAACTGCTACATTTATAGTACATGATCACTAGAGTCATGGATAAGGTCCCAATTATGCCATCCCTTTGCTCTCTTCACATCAAGTTTGTCAGTTGTCACCATGTTTTCAAGTTTATTTCTCCTCATAAAGTGCCCACCAAAAATGTTGATTGTCTGTAGAGTCTCAAGCGAGGTTTTTTACGCCGCCTGCTTTATGACCTGAAGGTCATGGTTGGATTCCTGGCCACGTCATTCGGTTCATGACTGCAATTTTCTCGGAGATTCCGGGGGTCATCACTTGAGCGACGGAGTTTGTGCTCTGTGTGATGCTTTTGGCAGGACACCATATGGAAAGAGATCAAGCCATGTGGGATAAAACCTGGTGCAATGAAGTCAATCCTCTTGTCTTTAAAATGTAAAATTTCTCCAACCAATTTAAGGTTTTAATGTATCTTGAAGAAATTCAATCTGGCACACTGAGTGAAATGAACTAGGTTTACATGCCAGAAAAGCATATTAGCCTGACCACATGGCATAATTAGAACAAGCATATTGATCTGATCGGAGGCTCTGATGGCATAATTAGAAAAAGAACACTGATCTAATCGGAGACTCCGATGGCATAATTAGAAAAAGAACACATATCTGATCGGAGGCTCTGATGGCATAATTAGAACAATAAGACAGACCTGATTGGAGACTGAAGATCTTGTGAGATGGAGTACCAGTAACGTCCATGCTTACTGGATTGGAACATGATGATGATGGTGATGCTCCGAAGGTTGTGGGTTCGATTCCGGGCCACGTCCTTCGGTTCACAAGTGCATTTTTTTGGAGACTCCTGAGGGTTGTAGCTGGAGCTATGGAGTTTGTGCTGTACGACGCTTTCCACACTGCGGAAAGGGACTGAGTCATATGGGATAATATCCGGTGCAATGAAGTCGACCCTGTCGACTTTTAAGTGACCTTTTCTTAAGTGACTGACAACCTCTCACTGAAGAGATAGCGCAGGATTAGTATGAACGTGGGTGATCTGCCTATGATTACTTGCCTAAATTAGGGATTAGGATATAGGTCTTCTAAACCATAAATAAGATTTTTAGCCTTACATGGTATTCTTAGTCATATACAGTATTCTTCGTCATCCATGGTATTCTCAGCCTTACATGGTATTCAATTATTCATCATCCAAGGTATTATCAGCCTTAATTAGTATTTTTAAGCCTTACATGGCATTCTTAGCCTTACATGGTATTCTTAGCCATACATGGTATTCTTAGCTTTACATGGTATTCTTAGCTTTACATGGTATTCTTAGCTTTACATGGTATTCTTAGCTTTACATGGAATTTTTCATCATCTATGGTATACTTAGTCTTATGTGGCATTCTAATCCTTTACATGGTATTCTTAGCCTTACATGGTATTCTTAGCCTTACATGGTATTCTTAGCCTTACATGGTATTCTTAGCCTTACATGGTATGGTTAGCCTTACATGGTATTCTTAACCTTATGTGGCTTTCTAATCTTTACAAGGTATTATTAGCTATCCATGTATAAATGAAATGGGTTTAACTGAGGCCATGCTGCGAAAACATAAACAATCGGAAAACACAAAGTGTAGCTGGCATCAGCTGTACAAAATTACAGTTACAAAAAACAGAGGACATAGTTTCACGCATTTCTCGTTGTGTGAGCATCACTTGCTAGTAAGTTAACCCTTTCCTTTTAGCTCTATCATGAGACCAAAGAAAGTTTACAGAGTCATCAGCCCTTCGAAGAAATAATTGCCTCGGTTTTCGTCGGTTTCGGATTTCACTGATTGTTTTCAAACGGATTATCAATGAAAACCGAGGTATCACTGTATTTCATTTCATTCTCCTTATTTTTATACCACATGGCTCCATAATATTATGCCTTAATTTAATTACTTTAGTGTGATTTCCATCTTGTGTCTTTAATTTTGTTTATATTTGTTGTTTACCAATAAAGGCTTGTCACCACAACATTATAATTTTTTAAAATTATGTTTCAAAAGTTGACTTTCATGTCACGTTTTTTCAGTTGTTTTCAATTGCCTTCCATGAGATTCTTGGCATTCTACAAAGAAATCACATATGTGTAGCTATGTCAATTGTGCTGATTGATAAAACCATCAACTCTACATAAGCCAAAGATTTGAGCCAAGACCACTCAAGAAGCATATCGAGAATGAACGGCTGTAAAACAAAACCACATATCAAATTCACAAGCATACAAATTACACAAACAAAAATAAAAAAACAAAGTAAATCCCAGTAGATGTTCTAAAGTGAACATTATAAATTAATGAAGCAACAGCACGGAGTATGAAAGTCTCATACGTTAATACTGAGAGTGGTATTTGATATTTACGACTGTCGTTGTGTCTCTCAATGCAGAGCAGACGTAAAGATATGTTGTGGCTTAGTTCAGCACCTTGGTCATACAAGAGTAATCTACATACAATGTATGTTATGTAAACAATTACAGGGGCATCATATACATTTTCTATTGGATAAAAATCAGTCTTTTACATATAATTATACCAATGAAAAGTATATTTATCTAAAGAAACATCTCTTATTCATAAACTGTACTTACTGCCAATAATACCTTGAGGTTTAGAACAGGATAGTCTTGAGTCTGAGGAATTAATCTCATTTATAACTATACAAATGAAAAGTATATTTCTCCAGGGATATATATACCTTCATTTATAATTAAACAAAGAGTATTTTTCCCCAAGAGACGTATTTCTTTTATTTATAAGTGTGAAAAAATGAGTGGAATTGCTGTAAAGCTTTGGAAATGTAAACAATACCAAATAACATGAAATAATGCAACTTTACAGAATACAAGGAAAACAAACAATGTTGTGGCAGTTAGCCTTCATCAGCAAACAAATACACAAAACACAACATACAAAACTGGGAAGACACTACAGCAGGGGTGGCCAACCTTTTCAGAAGGCGGGCCAAATTTCAGAAATATTATATCCTGCCGGGCCAAGCACCTAATTTTGTTTTGTTAATTAAAGTAAACATGCAAGCGTGCTACATCTTCGACTACATCGTCTCTTCCCACTTCGTGGGCCGCAACATGACTCCCGGCGGGCCGCATGCGCCCTGCGGGCCTTGTGTTGGCCACCCCTGCACTACAGTGACTACATTAAGCCATAATTACAAAATGAGAAGAATGGAAAGATGTAAAAAAGGAGAACAATGACCAGAAAATGACGAAATTAATGAAATATGCTACTTATCTCAGAATCTCAGGCTGTAAACACTCATTTTCCCAGGCTGGTATTCTGAGATAAGAATTATATTTTGTTTATTTTCTGTTCATTGCTCTCATTTGCTTCATCTTTGGATTCTTCTCATTCGGTTATCGTGCCTCAATGTAGTCGCTGCAGTGTCTTTAGTGTTTTTTTTTGCTGATGAAGGATAGTCGCTGCAATGTCCAATGTTTTCCGTATATAAGTAGAAGCATACATCCTCAAAGACTCATTTATCTTGTCTTTATAATTACACAATGGAAAGTATATTTTTCCAGGAAACATCTATTCTTCTTTATAATTTATAGACAAGGTTGGCCAAGCTTAAAATTGATAACAGAAAATGTCTTAGGAAATAAAGGCAGCTGAAGTGATACTGAGCATATCACCCACAGCTTGCTGATGGGTGAATAAAAATATGGGTTGAACACCATATGTACAATGTGCCTTAAGGTGAGTCATAGTGTCCCTTACTATACGTTTTTGGATGTAAGATGTCTTCTTTGATCTCTTATGTTATCATCATCATGAGCCCTGCCAGCTGGTGTATGCGTTCATGTCTCTCCACAGATCTCGATCTTTGGTGTTCTGGATCAACACTGCTTATGATATTCCACCATGCCACCATCTCAGACCATCCTGCATCATTTCTAATGGTCTGCCTCTGCCTCTCTTCCCCATGATCTTTCCGGTTGTCACGATAATCTCCAATGTGTCTTCCCATCACATGACCAAAGAAAGCTGTTTGCCTCTTTCTTACTGTTGTATACAATGTTCTAATGTTTTGTTATGTTATAAGACGTAAAATAAGTGAAAATTCAAATCAGAAATAAAGATAGCAAAAAAGTAAAATTCTTCTTTACACAACATACATTTGGTTCACAGAGCTGTTACTATAAACTTAAAAACATTAATAAATGCATTGTTCAAAAAATGGGCCGAAAAAAAAATCATACATGAGTTTCAACATTTGAAAGGGCTCAAAAATGCAATCTTTTAAATGGTCAGATCATCACGGAAAATACAAAAATTGTTTTTATACAAAACCTGAGGAAGTCATAAATAAAATAAATAATGATTATGAACATTTAACACAATAACAAACTGATAATAATCACTGAAAAGAACAAACACCTTTTTAAAAAGAGGCATACAAAATAAGGAAACAACAATATTTAAAAAATAAAATTAGTCAATCAATCAGGTGCCGTCTCCACAATGAAGATTAGCTGCAATGGATTTCCAACACTGTCTGTCTCTCGTCTTGACTGTACATTCTGTCATTTTGCTGTTCTTCCATCTCTTAATGTTATCTTCCCACTTGGATCCTTGTCTACCTCTTGCTCACTTGCCTTCAACCTTACCCTCCTATATCGTTTTTAAAAGAGTGTTGTCTTTTATTGTGGCCAAAATATTTCACCAGCCTCTTTTTTATTTCTTTCATCAACTCTCTTTTCATTCCCAATTTTTCTAGAACCTCTGTATTTAATTATTTTTATTTCCATAAAATATGACATATTCTTCTGTATATCCACATCTCCAAGGCCTCCATTTACTTTCTAATTGCTTGTTCACTGCCCAGGTATCCTTGCTATGTATTAGTGTTACATACCCATAGCATTTGACAGTTCTCATTTTTAATGTGCTGTTAATCTCTCTAGATGTTAATACTGATTTTATGATGTTGAAAGAACATTCCTCTTATCTTTTCCAATTTCTGTTTCACTTCTGTCATCATCTGTTATTACATATCCAAGATAGGAGAAACTTGTTGCTTGTTCTAGTATCTCCCTGTTTACTGTGACGTTCACTGATGGCCTCTCCTTTCCATGGCTAATTATCATAGTTTTCATTTTAAATAAAAACAACTGCAATAACTACAAACCTCATCACAATTTAACAACATCAGTTCAAATGACAGTGTGTTTTGAAGATAAATGAGACTCTTCAAGCAAGGTTTAAAAAAAATGAAAACATTGCAGAGAACTCTCTACTCAGCAAAAACAAAAAGAATCATAACAAAAGGAAATCTTTACCCAGGAATAAATAAGGTTTCTGCAAGAGGAAATCTCAAATCGCCAAAGTACAGGATACTAAATATCAATCTATAAACAATTTTAAATGGATACTCTTGCACATTTTGGAGCGGACATTGATGATCAAGACTGACCAATCCTCTGTCATTTCATATTCTGATGAAGATAATATTGCTTAAATTATTATTTGCTTCCCCGCTGTCCAAGCTTTCCATATACATCTTTTTCTGTCTTTCCTTAGTCTCTCTAGAATACTATTTTCCAACATAAGGCTAATTTATCTATTCAACCTTGTTCATTGATATGCCCTACAAATTTTATTTGTATTCTTCTTATGGTTTTGATCAGTGAACTTGTTAAGCCTGCAGATCTCAACACCCCAGCTTATGGTTTCTTCTCTGTTCATGTTGAACATTCTTCTAACCACCACTGGAGGCAGTACAGATGTTCACAGGATGAACAATGGGAAAACAGAGGCTTTAAAAGCGGGAGGATAGACTTCATTGCATCAGGTTTTATCCCTATATTGGCTCAGTCTCTACAGCAGGGCATCCTGGCACAAACCCTGACCCTAATCCTCAACACTTAGGATCTCTCATGCACAAACCAGACTCAGTTAGTAGGCTGGATAGTCACCTGACTTGGTTGATAACAAACATCATAGTCCGTATCATCAGTGAGGATCCCTGGTGCACAAACCAGACTAATTTAGTTTGCTGGATAGTCAGCTGGCTTGGTTGATGAATCCCCCTGAAGACCGAGGTTTACCTCTTCAAGTTTGACACATTGTAGTTTGCGTTGTTTGAGCCCTGAAAACAACTTTGCATCTTATCAAAATGAGATTGGTGTGCAGAATTTCCTTCCAAACCTGTACTACAACACCTCTGTGAGCACTGTGTTGCCAAGTTCTCCTTCCCCTTTCTGTATTTTCCATATTTAGAACCAGCAGGGTGCTGGAGCTGGAGCGACATATCAGGAAGCAACCAGGACATGATTCGGCACAGCACATACTGACTAGGATTAGGCCTGGGGTAGTAATGTTTCCTCCGCAGAATTTTAGTATTACCTTGTCAACAGACTTCAATCCAATTCCCCAAGAGATTAATTATTATGGAAGTACACATCTTCAAGTTCTTTACTTTGAAGACAATACTCTACAGCTGGACTTCTAATCAACACTTCACAAGTTAGAAACAGAAACAGCAACTCTTAAAGATGTGTCAAGCGCAGAGCACGTGCTCCGAAGCTCCGGCGACGATTCCTGTGTTTAATTAAATCCATAAGCAATGTTTGGATATTGCAGGAAATAACCGGTCACCCTAGTATTGCCTGCTTACTAGAGAACGGGCAGGGGATGTCCCTCAGGAGTAAATATGCCTAGCCCCGCCCCGCCCGCATACTAGATGTTCCATGTTCACGACCAGCTCACCCGTGGCCATTCAGTCCTCGGCACATCAGTCCACCTTAAACTTGGGAGTTTATAATCGGAGTTTTCCATCTCCTAGATTGGCCGCTGTAATAGCTAACGGGCCCAATCTACCCGGGAGCAAGAGGTTCCAGCGCCTCATTCTTGGCAAACACAGTAGATACGAGATGGACATATAATCAGATTGCTATTGGAACTATAAGTGTTGAAACGCTTCGCTGGCTGCTGAGAATGGGGACGGAGCGCGTATGGGAATGCTCCGAATGCTGTGATGTTGGTTCCTAAATCAATCAATCAATCAATCAATCACAGCAACTCCACACCACTCTACTTCTTGCTCAACATTGTTGCTCTACAATGTCACAGTTGCAATATACTTCTTCAGGTGCCTAGTCTCAAAACAGACATTGATGATCTGAACTCTCTATTCTTTTCTGTCATCTAATATTTTATTGAAGTTCATGTTGCTTGAATTATTCACTGTTATCCAGCTATTTAAGCTTTCATTATACACCTCTCTCTCTATCTTCCTTGGCTTCTCATCTAACATTTTCCAACTATTCTCTATTCTACACCTTCAGTGGATCATCATCATCATGTGCCATGCCGATAAGCATGAGCAGTCATGTTTCGTCATCTCACATGATCACCAGAGTTGCGGAACACCTCTTTGTTCTTATCTCGACCATGCCATGTGGTAAAGCCGTCCAGATATTTCTTCTCTGCCTTCCCCATATTCTTTTCCCTTCAATCTTGTCAGATGTCACTAAGTTCTCTAGTTTTTTTCTTCTCATAGCGTGCCCAAAAATATGTTGACTGTCTACGTCTAATTTCTGTAATCAGTTTAGTTTTCATTTGTTTATTCAAGGACTAGCTCATTAGTTATTCTGTCTGTCCATGGTATTCGTTGCATTTTCCTCAGAAACCACATTTCCACTGCTATTAGATGTTTTTCCGCATGTCTGCTCATTGTCCACATTTCACATCCATACAAAAGTACAGGTTCTATGTAGCACCTCAACTCATTTTCTCATTGCAATTGACATCTTTTTATTGGTCAGTATGTTTTCCATCTTGCAAAAGGCAAACTTTGCCATAGTAATTCTAGTTCCAATCTCTTCAAGACATCTCCCATCAGTCAGATGTTATAACTGTTCCGATATAGTTGTACCAATTCACATGTTTAAGAATATTTCCATTTACCCGTATATTACATTGCATAAATGGGAATATTCTTAAGTTGATATGCTCCCATAAATTGCATCTGTTTTCATCATGGTTTTGATGGGTTAAAACAAATCACAAAAGTATACCAAATGCTAAAATATGTACACAAGTTGTCAGATTTCTTCACATTAATATCAAAGGTAGATAACCTGTAAACATATAATGTAATATCACCCAAAATACTACACAAATATAAATCCATTTTGTAACACAATATATACCCAAATACAAAAAGGGCAACAGAAAATTATGTACCAGTTACAGAAAAGTTGCCTTGGTAAGCCATACAGGCAAAATTCTATTAAAATAATCATGGGAAGACTATAACAAAAGCAGAAGAAAGTATAATAGTACAAGCTGGCTTTTGATGAAACAGAGGTACAAATGTCAGCAAATTTAACATGAGAGGAAATCACAGAATAAAGCAGAAAAAAAATTTTTTTACCCCGTGTTTCCATCCTGTTTCAGGATATTGCGGTCAACATCAGCATCTTTCAGCTGTATGTTGATTCCTAGGCTAGATTATGCTCATCAGCACGCCACGACTTTCTGAGCGACCGGCTCCATACTCTCATAAGTCCCTGGTGCGACTCGAACCGCTTCCAATTCTCGTGCACTCACGTCAACCACGAGAGCATTTGGGGTTACAGAGAAAGCTGCTAACCCCTCGGCCAGGGAGCCGGCATAAAGCAGAGAATACAATGTAGATTTGTCCTCTTGCCCTACAGACTACCAGCGCAGTGGCAAATGGGTTACATTCGCAATCCAGGAAACCGTGTTCGAAACACAGCTGAGGGTGACTTGGAAGCAGACCGCCTTGCGGTGGTTTGCATACAATGGTATGAGTGGTGGTAATTCAGAAAGCAATGGCAAACTACTAACTGTTACTTGCCATGAAATCGAAAACAGCCAAAAAATGCTAGGGTTGACTGATGAAACATTTTATAAAGGATATGCTACTTTATAGGCTGCTCACAAGCATTTGACTATGCAGAACATGCAGAATTATGGAATATAATGAAAGAAATGGTTGTCCCATTGCACTGAATACAGATCATAAAAGCACTCTACATTGAACAAAAGGCAGCCGTGAGAATATGTGATGATATAACAGATTGATTCTATACCGAACAGCGAGTCATTTTTGTTCTCATATCTATTTAACTTATATACTATAAAAATCATGAGGAATGTTAGAGAAAATATTGACAAGGAACAATATGATATGTTTGTAATAGGAGGAATAGAAATATATGAATATCGATATGCTGCTGACACAATGGGAATTGAAAAAATAATAAAATCAGTGCAAGAACAAACTGAAAAAAAATATATATCATATCAAAGAAAAAAGAATGACGACTGATAAAACAAATAAGTCCACAGATATAATTATCAACAGAAAGAAATTATAGAAAGTGAACAGTTTTGAATGTCCAGGTTCACTGCCGAAAGGTGACATAAATTTAATATCTAAAAAATATCAACAAAAATGCGTGCAATCAAGCCTATAAATTATCAGTTTCCCCATGTGCATTGTTTAACTCAGAACATACAACTATAAAGAGCCAGACTTGGTATGTAAAAGAAAGATATAGTGTAATATCACCTGAAATACAAGGAGGATTCAAATCAAAACCTTATATGTTTTGTGTGTGTGTGTATGAATATATTCTGAAAAAATCCATAACAAATGTATCATTTTGCGATGCAGTTACCATTGAGTTCAATGCAAGTCCTCCAATGCAGATAAAGTGCTTGGATTCCAGTAGAAAAATATACTTCTCGTCCTTGACTTGGGGACGTAAATTACAAGAACCTGTGAAGTCAGAGTGGAGTCACCTGACTGCGAAGGACACCGGAAATAGGGAAAGCAAATCCCTGGCCTAGAGGTTAATGTCTTTCTCCGTAATCCTGTATATTCTCGTGAGGAACGTAACCTGCGTGAGAATCGGTAGCGGTCCTCACAGCGTTGGTAACTTACGGGGCATGTGAGCTGGTTACTCAGAAAGCAATGGCAAACTACTGAGCGTAATCTTGCCTAGTACATCAACAGCAGTTGAAAAATGCTGATGCTGACTGCAACGTCCTGTAAGGGATATGCAAAAAAAAAAAAAAATACATGCATAAAAATAAGTCCATTGCACTAAAAGTAGTAGCACATGTATGGACTTCGCTTCAAAGCGAGCAAACACACACATACACTCACACACATTAAAAAAAGCATTACCAATAAAAAATATATGCAGCCAAGCCTACACAAATGATTAGCTTACTCATGTGAACTGTTTCATTTGGAACACAAAACTTGGCAAGAAAAAAAAAGTATTATGTAATATCACCTGAAATATGTTACACAAATATACACCCATCATTAGACCCAGAGGAAACTGTTATATGTTGTACAAAAAATTCACCATGTCATTCAGAAAAAGTGTATTATCGAAAAACTACATAATCAAGAAAGATATAGTGTAATATACATAAAAGTTATTGGATATCAGACAAAGAAAGAAGTATATTCCAAAAACTACATAATCACAAAATTAAAACACAATACATCATGTGTCAAACGTAAAATATTTTCAAAATAAATGCACAGTGTAATGAAAATATTACCATAAAATATAAAAAGTAACCGTTTTGGACTAAACACACCCCATCATTTGACAAACATACTATAAAATGTAAAATGTAAACCCTAATTAGATATAAATTTAAAATAACATAGGCCCATGTAAATATATATGCCATCGTGGCATATTTGGAATAGGAGGCCCATGTTCTTGGATTGTTTAAACTGGAACACAGATCTAAAAGTGTGACTTGGCATGTAAAAGGAAATGTATAGAGTAATATCACATGAAATATGTTATACAGACATACACTAAACATCAGACACAAGATAACATTTTATACATTATGTACATATAGCCCAATACCATTGCGTCGTGCAAACAGACGACATCTAAAAATAAAAAGTTGATCATGTCATATTCTAACGTAACCTTAAAATATAAAAAGTAACCTTGATGAGATGTAAATTAAAAGTTACAAAGGCCCATATATACGTCAGTGAGACGAAGAAAAAAAACAGGCCCATGTTTCCAACAACCATACAGCATAGACACACAGGTATCATGTGGTTATTATTACATGAGATGCTGTTGCTTTCCAATAGAAATCTCTGGCAGCCATTTTCTGAACTGTTTGTACTGGTTGGGAAAACATGTAGTCCTGTCACTAATGTGACATAAATATATAGTATTATCAAACAAATTATGTGACATGTACAGGGAATGTTAGAAACCAAATGCATCACAACAAACTAAAAATGAAATTTTACCGAAACAAAACAATAAAACACTGTCATGATAATAAAGAGAAAGATTATTTAATTACAGCTGTCTCAGACAGGTAAATTAATCTTTGATCTAGTCATTCAGTTAACTTATTTTATTCCAAGAGTTTCCGAGGTGGAATGGTCAAGTTGCCTTTGAAGTACGAGGGGGATTCAAATAAAAACCTTAAATGTTTTTTATTTGTTTGTGTATATATTCTGAAAAATTAAAGAACGAATGTATCATTTTTCAAAGCTTATTTTCGGATTTGATCGTTCAGATGGGTTCAGATTTTCTGGCGACCTTTGCAGGTTACTACAGGAGCAACATATTTCATGCTTTGTGTACTGTTCTTGGCATGAAGCTGGCTGTTAAATGGAGAAAAAACTCGCTAAATGAAGTAAAAACAGGTGCGAGCAATGTCTCCGGAAAAAGTGCATTCATGGTTTGAATGACAGTTGGAAAACAAACCTGTGATCTTCAGAAAATGAGGTAGATAGCACGACCACTTCACCATAGTCCACCAGAGGGGAGAGAACAAACTGGAAGGGGCAAAGCCCACTGCAATGTAGCTGATCATCTTCCCTTTAACCCTTTTAACATAAGTTTGCACTGTAGTTGATCATTTGAACTTTAACCCTTTTAACATAAGTATGTCATGTAGTTGATTATCTCCTCTCCAACCCTTTTAACATAAATATGTAATGTAGTTGATCATCTCCCCTCTAAGCCTTTTAACAACAATAAAAATATGTAATGCAGTTGATCATCTCCCCTTTAACCCTTTTAACATAAGTGTGTAATGTAGTTGATCATCTCCCCTCTAACCTTTTTAACATACATATGTAATGTGGTTGATCATCTCCCGCCTAACCCTTTTAACATAAATATGTAATGTAGCTTATCACCTCCCCTTTACTCCTTTAAGTATAAGTGTGTAATGTAGCTGATCATCTCACCTTTAACCCTTTTAACATAAGTATGTATTGTAGTTGATCATCTCACCTTCAACCCTTTTAACATATGTATGTAATACAGTTGATCATCTCACCTTCAACCCTTTTAACATATGTATGTAATACAGTTGATCATCTCATCTTCAACCCTTTTAACATATGTATGTAATACAGTTGATCATCTCACCTTTAAGATAAGTATGTACTGTAGTTGATCATCTCACCTTCAACCCTTTTAACATATGTATGTAATACAGTTGATCATCTCACCTTTAAGATAAGTATGTATTGTAGTTGATCATCTCACCTTCAACCCTTTTAACATATGTATGTAATACAGTTGATCATCTCACCTTCAACCCTTTTAACATATGTATGTAATACAGTTGATCATCTCACCTTTAAGATAAGTATGTATTGTAGTTGATCATCTCACCTTCAACCCTTTTAACATATGTATGTAATACAGTTGATCATCTCACCTTCAACCCTTTTAACATATGTATGTAATACAGTTGATCATCTCACCTTTAAGATAAGTATGTATTGTAGTTGATCATCTCACCTTCAACCCTTTTAACATATGTATGTAATACAGTTGATCATCTCACCTTTAACATAAGTATGTATTGTAGTTGATCATCTCACCTTTAACAATTTTAACATATGTATGTAATACAGTTGATCATCTCACCTTTAACAATTTTAACATATGTATATAATACAGTTGATCATCTCCCCTTAGTAGTTGATCATCTCACCTTTAACAATTTTAACATATGTATATAATACATATCGGTCGTTCAGAAAGCAATGGCAAGCTACTGAACATTAAAAAAAAGAACTTGCCTTGTACATCAACTGCAGCTGAAAAATGCTGGTGTTGACTGCAACGTCCTGTAAGGGATATGCAACTTAAAAAAATATATATATATATAATACAGTTGATCATTTCCCCTTAGTAGTTGATCATCTGACCTTTAACATAACTTTTTACTGTAGTTGATCATCTCACCTTTAACAATTGTAACATATGTATGTAATACAGTTGATCATCTCCCCTTAGTAGCTGATCATCTGACCTTTAACATAAGTATGTAATGTAGTTGATCATTTGATCTTTTAACCTTTGATCTTTAACCCTTTTAACATAAGTATGCAATGTAGGTGCACTGCTAGGTATTAAAAGAATTATAAATAAAAAATCTGACATAAAATATTCTACAACAAAATTCAACATTTCACAGCTGAACTTAATAAAATTAATATAAAAATTCATGGAAAGTTAATTTTTGCGGAATGTACTTACATCTAACACTGAAATATTATGGTTCAAAGGATAACATTAACTTATTTCAATTTGTACACGTGCATGTTTTGTTTAAAGACAAAAAAAACTGTACAAGCAAGTTTACATCAGGGGTTAAAGATGGCGGTTTATTACACCACACTTCTTCATTGTTTCATGCGTTGGGGGTAGGGAATGCAGTTTCACATGCCATGAATGCTGGGGTCAAATTTAATGTGTTGTAATGGACATACAACTAACGAATACTTTAAAATTACTGATCATTTAATTCAGGTGATTTTCCATTTTTGGATATTCCTGCCTAATCAACTAATGTGTTAACTTTTAATTTTACATTTGGTCACAATATAAATATCTAGAATTGTTAAGTGACATTTGTGTCATGTACGTTTCTAAACAAGTAACAATTTTGTTTTCACAGAATTTTAAAATTCTCCCTCTTATAATCCATGCTGTTTGGGGCCAGTCTTGTTAATGACTGAAACATCTAATTCTCTACCCTTTGATATAATCAATTCTGTACATTGTGCTACGTGATACAAGTACAAACATTCTTTACTGTTATGCTAACTGCACAATTTAGCAAAGTTTTCTCCTCACTTCACCTTAAATCACACGTGGAATGGCAAAAAAACAAGACTCTCGTTAGTACTACTTAAAGAATTTTCAGTCTCTACAACCCCTGATGAAGTCATAAAGATCCTATGTACACTGAAATTGCTAAGTGAAGATCACATCTAAATACCAAAACATGCACAAAGTTTATGTGGTGTAAAATGTTGGTTTCTCATGAGAAGATTTCATTGGCTGTGCATCATCTTCATCTCTCAGTCTGATGAGGAAGAATACAGAAGCTCCCATTACAAAGAAAATAGTGCCACAAGCGATCCCATATGTCCAGGCGAAGGAGAAATTTGATGTTTCTGCGCTGTTGTCTGCGCTGCTACGAATCTGTAACAAGGAAATAATTAACTTCATTCTGACGGACAATATAAAGGAGGAAGACTTAATAGTAACAAGCATATCACCTTCATCATACACAACATCATTTTTCTATTCCACCCATCTCGATCACATCTCAGCACCAGATCAAATGGAAACAGGATGAGACGATATTAAAGCTGATGTGGTGCAACTCTAAGTAAAACTAAAATTCACAGAAAGAGTTGTACTCATCTGCCACCCTTATAGCAGAGGTATTGAGGCTCAGTTCTGTATAATCAGTTACTTAATAATCCAATTTGGAACATCTTCTGCGTTCATCAGGAGAGTTTTCTCGGATGTGATTGCATTGTGCCTGTTTACAGCAGAGCTGCGTTCTTGCGCCGTTACATCCAACTTCTGCGGGCATTTGTTGACCGGGTTAACCTTCTCAGGTCAATTTGGAGCTAACAGACAACACTTTAGTCCTCTTTTGCAACAATGGACAAACAACACCAACGTTAGCAGCAGTAACAACATTATTACCCACAATATGATCAACAACAGCAATGATACCATCAACAATAAAACCACAGAAATCAACAATAACACCATCAATAAAAATAATATCATCATCAATAACAACAACGCCACTAAGAATAACAATAATAAAACCATCAACAGCAACAATAGCACTATCAATAACAACAACAACATCATACATATAATAATAACATCATAAATAACAACAATAACACTATCAATAACACTATCAATAACAACAATGACATCATCAATAGCACATTGATATTATCTATAACAACAATGACACCACCAATAATACAATGACATCTTTAATGACACAATGACACCATCAACAACAACAATACCACTGTCAATAACAACAATGACACCATCAATAATATATAGATATTATCTATAAAAACAATGACACAATCAATAACACAATGACACCATCAATAGCAGAATGATATTATCTATAACAACAATGACACCACCAATAACACAATGACACCACCAATAACACAATGACACCACCAATAACACAATGACACCATCAATAACACAATGTCACTATCAATAACAACAATGACACCATCAATAACACATTGCACCATCAATAACATATTGATATCTATAACAACAATGACACAATCAATAACACATTGATTTTATCAATAACACAATGACATTATCTATAACAACAATGACACCACCAGTAACACAATGACACCATCAATAACATACTGATATTATCTATAACAACAATGTCACTATCAATGATGCCATCAATAACACATTGATATTATCTATAACAACAATGACACCATCAATAACACCTTTAATAACATGACACCATTAATAACAACAATGCCAACATCAATAACACAATGACACCATCAATAACACAATGACACCATCAATAACACAATGACATCATCATTAACAACGACACCATCAATATCATAATGACACCCTCAATATCATAATGACACCCTCAATAGCACAATGACACCATCAATAACACAATGATATTATGTATAACAACAAAGCCACTATCAATGACACTATCAATAACACATTGATTTTATCAATAACAACAATGACACCATCAATAACACAATGACACCATCAATAACACAATGATATTATCTATAACAACAATGACACCACCAGTAACACAATGACACCATCAATAACATACTGATATTATCTATAACAACAATGTCACTATCAATGATGCCATCAATAACACATTGATATTATCTATAACAATGACACCATCAATAACACCTTTAATAACACGACACCATTAATAACAACAATGACACCATCAATAACAACAATGCCACTATCAATAACAACAATGACACCATCAATAACAACAATGCCACTATCAATAACAACAATGACACCATCAATAACAATGACACCATCAATAACAACAATGACACCATCAATAACAACAATGCCACTATCAATAACAACAATGACACCATCAATAACAATGACACCATCAATAACAACAATGCCACTATCAATAACAACAATGCCACTATCAATAACAACAATGACACCATCAATAAGAACAATGACACCATCAATAACAACAATGACACCATCAATAACAACAATGCCACTATCAATAACAACAATGACACCATCAATAACAATGACACCATCAATAACAACAATGCCACTATCAATAACAACAATGCCACTATCAATAACAACAATGACACCATCAATAAAAACAATGACACCATCAATAACAACAATGACACCATCAATAACAACAATGCCACTATCAATAACAACAATGACACCATCAATAACAATGACACCATCAATAACAACAATGCCACTATCAATAATAACAATGCCACTATCAATAACAACAATGACACCATCAATAAAAACAATGACACCATCAATAACAACAACAATGCCAAGATCAATAACAACAATGCCCAGATCAATAACAACAATTACAACATCAATAACACAATGACATCATCAATAGCAACAATGATACCATCAATACAAATGACATCATCAATAATACAATATTATAATCAATAGCAATGATACCATCGATAACAACAAAGACACTATCAATAGTCTCATAAATGTGTATTGTTATAAATGCCTTTGCTTGATGTCCTTGTAGCTATGTGTGTGTGTGTGTGTGATGTATGTAGATCAAACTTTCAACAACAACAATGTTTACACTCACAGTGGACTTCACAGTTCACACACACAGTGGACTTCATAGTTCACACTAACAGTGGACTCCACAATTCACACTCACAGTGGACTCCACAGCTCACACACACAGTGGACTTCACAGTTCACACTCAATGGACTTCACAGTTCACACTAACAGTGGACTTCACAGTTCACACAGACCCAACAATATGGCTCTGTGTCTGAAGGTAAACAGCACACATATGAAAACAGAAGCCGAGTCACAACAATTCGTCTGTTGCCAATTTAATTGTGTAGCAGACTGGAAATATAACGAATCTTGAATAAACAACCATAGCACAAACTAATATCCTCTTGCACACCCACAGCTAAAAAACAAGACGACTTTTGTTAACACCCACTGCTAAAAGATGTGAACCTGATGACATTCACACTGGTGGTCACTGTATGTTTATGGAAGACCCCATAAGCCGGGTTCTTCCATCAATGTTCCAGCGTCCGATCCAGTCTTCCCTTTTGCAGAATTGACACACCACAGCTCAAACGAAACCCTCATTTCTGGACAGACATATCCTGTCTTTCTGAACACGGACCATACGTTAATGTATAATGATCTTGGTACTCTTGATACTACGTCATTTGTACTACACTCGATTTCAAATGATGCACACTTTCAGGTACATGAATTCATCGGTAACCAGGTGATGAGTTTTGATTATGATACGCTGCATCCCTATCACTCAATGCCGAGTCAACACATCAACACGTCAGATGTAACGATGGGCTTGACATTTACTCACAAAGTTCACACTATACTCATATACTCTGCAGATTTCCTGTCTATCAAACCTGATGTCGTCTGCTGACATACTCAATACATATGATCGCTGCTTGTGCACAGGATCATAGATCACCGTACTCAATCAGATGACTTTTACATGGTATTGCAAGCAGATGAATTCAACATATAACACTGCAGGCAGATGAATTCCACATCACAGTCATTCTTTAATACATACATCTACTTATGTTGATGTTTCGAACAGCCCTTCCCACGTTCTGAGTGATTCTTAGTTTTTATAAACCACTTGACCCATTTTAGGTCCACCATCCCAGTCTGTAATTCCACCCGAGCTGTCCAGGCGCTCATGAATTGTCATGACCTAGCACACCAATAAATGGTGACTCCATGCCTCTCAGTCCGTGATATCTCAAGCTTGACCTTTCTTATTCATGATCATCATAAAATGAGCCATGACAAATAGCAACAATCACACCATCATCAACAATGAGAACAACAATAAGAATAACAGCCTCAATAACAACAACAACAATGTCCCTATAAATAACAATACTCTTCAAAAACAAACTGTTAATTCCTTCTTTCATTTATACATCCTCATGGAAAACACAAAATAATAAAACCTGTAAGTTTTGGTCACTTACCTCATGAGTAAACATGACCGGATAGATGATCACACTGAGTAGCTGGCATGCACCTGAATAAAACAAACAATGGTTAACAGAATGAAGAATGTATTCATGAAAAACTAAATGTATCCAGTCTTTCGATAGAAATAATTATCCCAATTGTCCATAAAAAACATGCTTAAATGTTCAATCAAAAGCACTGTTAAACTGGTTCATCAATAACATTACTCAAGCACTGAATCAAAAACACTGCTCAAAGTTTAAATAAAAAACACTGCTAAAAATCCCCATTACAAAGAAACCGAACTAAAACCCAATTTTCAAGTCCTTAATTAACATGAAGTCATCAGATCTTAGACATGGCTGAGCTACCACACAATAGTAAATGGTACTATCTTCAAAGTGTATGCAAAATTCATCCTAGAAACCACATCTCTGCTATCTTCAAGCTCTTTCTAACTTGTCCACATTCAACGATCCACTATCATACAGCAGAACAGATTTGATATAACATAATGTAGTTGATGTGGACAAAATGATTAGAGCGATCACGCTTAAACTTTCATTGCGATGATGGCAGGGTAGTGGGTTCAAGCCACATGCAGATCAGTTGGACTTAAATGTTGACTTCTCATCCTTGATTTGGGGAAGTAAATTACAAGTACCTCAGAATGGTGGAATGGAAGCATATCATCAACATAACTGATCCAGATGTATGAACACAAACACATTTGCCAGGTGACAGCATACATAATGATAACCATGATGATAGTCATCATCTCATCTTGTTCCTCTTGTACCTTGCGGTGTCGAGGGAAAGCATAAATAATAGGAGAGTGCCTGTTTATGGGCTTTATATATTGAAATTCCCATGAACTCCGTTATTCCCTGTCCTTTAAGGTCTACAAGGTGTGGATTGCACCTGGCCTTCTCAGGATAGGTGAAACGCAAAAATTAGTATACTGCCAATAACCTACAGATCACACAAATAAACCTCACCTCCTCGTGGTGTAAACTGGGAAACCATGACCGCGAGGTCATGGGCTAACGGGACTCTGGCTCGCCGAGGGATACGGACTCCCCTTAGTCAGATTTTCCTGTCCTAAACCTGTGACTGGCCTAGCAAGCCGTCAGAGGATTTTTCTATTGCTCAAAGAAAAGAAACAAGCATAACCGGCTGATGATAGTAATAAATGTATTTTGTTTACCAGAGACAATACACATGGCTCCAGCAAGCACATAGGGCTGACGTCTCTTGGCACACAAACCCCACACACCCAGACCTGTGGCAGCTACATTGCTTAAAAGTGAGAGAAACACCAAGGCTGCACAAGCAGACAGCCAATCTGTGAACAGAAGACATTAATAAACATTCATATCAAATCATTGGCTATGAGGTTGGCTATCTACAAAATCACAAGCCACACTAAACTTCTACTGGTTCCCAAAACTGTAAGGCATTCTACTGCATGCCCTAACTGTTTCTATTTATCTATATCTCACATGATGTTGCTCAAATCTATAACATCTGTAACATATTGTTCTTTTAGATTCCCCTCCATGCTGTCTCTACATCATCCTTGTGAATTTTATCTATTTATATTCCATCTTATGACCTGAGAATGTACAGATTCTAGAATGACAGCAGAACATATTTTACATGAGAATTAATAAATACAAACTTATATACTACATCTGATAAAAATGTCAGACTAGGGGAATAAAAATCCCAGGAAGGCAAATCTGACTTGTAAATTAAAGGAAGACATATTGGCTCTTTCTGTACCAACCAACACACCATGTGTGATTGGCTATTTTTCATGTCTACCAGTCAAAATGTTGCGTGTGATTGGCTATTTTTCATGTCTACCAGTCAAAATGTTGCCTGTGATTAGTTATTTTTCATGTCAACCAGTCAACATGTGATTGGCTATTTTTCATGTGAACCAATAAACATGTTATATGTGACTGGCTATTTCTCAGGTGTACCAATTAACATGTCATGTGTGATTGGCTATTTTTCATGTGTATAAATCAACATGTCATGTGTGATTGGCTATTCTTCATGTGTATAAATCAACATGTCGTGTGTAATTGGCTATTCTTCATGTGTATAAATCAACATGTCGTGTGTAATTGGCTATTCTTCATGTGCACCAATCAACATAAATAACTCCTGCATCTTACATAAAACTAGGTTTCCTACATGGATGTGAATCTTGCACAATTAGTAAACAAGCAAACAAAATTACTTGGTCCATCATAGATGTGGTTTTACAGAAAAAAGCTCAAAATTCTCTGGACTAAAAAAATCATAAATCTAAACATTCTGAAAGATGCTAAGAAAGAACAGAAGCAGACAGGCATAATTTTTGGTAGAATAATGTAAAGATAGAATCTGGAACATATTGAGACAACTGAAAAGATTTGTAGAATGAGAGACAGAAAAGACAATGGGAGAATATTCTTAACAGCCAATTGTAATTGTGCAAAAATGTGGAAGCACATGAAATGATATGTGCTGTTGGAGATTGAGATGTGGAGAAGTCTGATCACCCATGCCAGTCAGCTGGACATTTAGTTTGAGCACAGTGTAGCAGTGTAGAAAGACAGGCACATTTGTGTAGTCACTAGAGAGTTATGCTCATTTTATTTTTTTCGTTTGCTCACTTTGAACTCAAGCAAGTCCATACACATGCTCCCAATTCTAATACACTGGACTGATTTTTGCATGTGGATCAGCTTTCAATATTACCAGTGTCCCTCGCCATCAAGCGGACCCACTCTGACTTCTAAGTAGTTGCAATTTATGTCCCCAAGTCAAGGAGAAGAAGTCAATATTCTAGTCCAACTAATCGGTGTAGGAGTTGAACACGATACCTCAACATCATCATACCAGAAGTTTAAGAACAAGCACCCTTATCCATTTGGCCATACTGATAATGTCATGAGCATTGCTAGAAGAGGTTCGATGCCTGTTTGTCTCTCTATAACAGGAAAAGACTGGACACTGATTCCTCTGTGCATTTAGACCTACAAAATGTGTTTCCCCTGTTTTGTTTGCCTTTTTTGGCCAGGTGCCACGACTGTCTTGGGCTAAAAGAGTTCAAAGATATATTTAAAATATATTAAAATGCCAAAGAAAAGTAAAGTTAAACCATTAAATCATGCGACCATACCCAAAGTGTTGGTTACAACCCTTTCTGTGACAGCACACATTTAAAAGGAAAAAAAAAATAAATATGTTGTTTACCTGAGCTGACACACATTTCAAATGATGTATGTACCTTGAAGCATTTCCACCACAACCCCCATGACTGCACTTTCCCCTCGTAATATGACGTTCTCACCCAATCATGGCCAGCCAATGACGCAACAGTCAGCACCACAGCAATTGTTACCATGACTACTGCTAAAATCTGGCAGAGATGTTGAAAAGACAATATAAAACCATGGCAATTTGAAATCTTTATAATTCACAAATGATATTCAGATTACTGTTGTAGTCTATTAGATAAGCCTGGAAAAGAATCAACATAAGACACAAACATTAACAGCCAGATGGACACAAAGTTCTTCTTCTGTTATCTTTTACCCCTATTGAGGAACAGGCCCTCAACCATCCCACTTCAAGACATACTACCCTTAGTATCGAATGAACTCTGTCCATGGCTCCCTGATATATTTTATTGTTGTCTCTACTTCTCATCTCCGTGCACTTTTAAGTCTTCCTCTATTTCTTCTGCCGAATATTGAGCGGCGCTCACCAAACCTGACATTCCACATTAAGCCAAAGGCTTCGGGTGGAGGAGTGCAATTGGGAGGGTACAAGCCTTACCCTAGTGCAAGGAAATGCAACCTAGAGACTAAATGTCATGGCAGGGCAGACCAGACTCTAAACCTTGGTCAGCAACTGTCTAGGATAGAAGTTCTGATAGGCGGACAGTTAGAGCATTGCTTTGCTGATCCGGCAGTTTCTGCAGCTTGTCTTGTTCCAGATGTATTGGTGTTACCCTTCCTCTGAAGTAAACTAAGCAGATCAAGAAAGGGATAATGCTACAAGGACAACAGTCATACAAGACAAACGTTATAAATACAGGTAAATTACAAGTGAATGAAAATATTATCTGCCATAAAACCAAGATACTACTTTTCTCAAATATGACTGCTGATTTAACCACACAGAAGAACAGTCAGATAATTACTTGTAGCTAAGCAGCAATAACTATTAGCAGAAAAGTGAGGAATTATGTGGAAGCTAATGAAATGTGGTTTTATAGTAGAGTGATGAGAGTCCTACAAGAGACAAATGAAAATCGTAAACTGATTAGAGAAGTTAGACGTAGACAGTAAAAAATTTGTTGGGCATATTATGAGAAGAAACAAATTGGAGAACTTGGTGACAAAAGGCAAGATCGAGGGGAAAAGAACAAGGGGAATACAGAGAAGTAAATACCTGGATGGCTTGACATCATGGCATGGTCAAGACAAATCAAATCAAATCAACTTTATTAGGGTCACAAATTGGGCGCGCAGGCCCGTCTTACATTCGGCCCTTCCAATCACTCGTCTTTCGTTCATCAAGAGCATTATACATTTACATAGGAAGAAAAATAAACATTGTGAAATGAATGTTGTAAACATAAACAAGGCTAATTACCATGCTATGAAGCCCATCTCCCACCTATCCATACATCACCCCCACCTACCCACACACACGCGCACCAAGGGACACATACACACCCCCACCTACCGACACACACGAACACCAAGGGACACATACATACCCCACCAACCGACCCATCCCCCTCCCGCACATCCCCCATCCACACACACTGCCCTCACCTGATCCCCCAACCAAAAGACACTCGCCACTCACAAACATTCCCCCACCAACCCACATACACATCCTACCCCACACATCCTCTCCCCACCCACACCTCAAACCACCCATCCCCCAGCCACATCTCCATCGACAACATATTCCCCACCCACATACACAATCCCCCACCAACCCACACATCGCACATCCACTCACACATCCCCAAACCATACACATACATCCCCACCAACTGACATGTCCCTACCCCCCCCCCATACACATCTCCCTAACCACCCATACATCCCCAATCCACTCACACACACCCCACCACCCACACATACAACTTCCACCCACCCACACATGCCTTAACCTAATCCCCCCTACACAATCCCCCACCCGCACATCACATACACCTCCTAGCACGCACTATTCCCAACCCACGCACCACACACACACACACACACACATATCCCTCACCAACACATCCCCACTTACACACCACACACATATCCCCCACCCAGATACCACACAATATTCCCACCCACACCTACAAAGATACCCTTACCCATCCACCCCACATACCCCTACTCACACACCACAAAAATCCCCCACCCACACACACATACCTCACCCACACAATATCACCAACCAACACACCACACACCTCTCCCCACCCACACACACATTCCCTACCCTTCCACCAACACACACTCACTCACGCATACATCCTCCACTATGCACCCACACACCCCCACCCACCCACTCCCAACCAAACATCTCTCGATCACAATACCCCTACCCCCACACACATCCTCCACCCACTCACACATCCCACCCCGACACATACAACTCCCTCACCCACCTACACATCCCTAAGCCACTCACACACCCCCACCCACACTCCCCCCAACCACCACAATCCCCTGCTCACCCACACATATACCCCACCCATACGCACATTCCCCGCACCCATCATACACATCCCCCACACCACACACTATCCTCCACCCATACCACCACAAACATACCCTCCACCCACACATCATTCACACATCCCCCACCAACACACCGCACACATATCTCAAACCCACACACCATACACTTCTCCCCACCCACCCGTCCATCCCAAATCCACCCATCACAATCCCCTACCCACACAACCCCGCCTCCCACACATACTTCCTCAAACCATCCACACATCTCCATCCACATAAACACACATCCCCTGCATCCGTCCCATATACATAACCTCCACCCATACACACATCCCCCACACCCATTCCAACACCCCTACTTTCACCCCCACACATCCATCCACACATCCCACCAACACCCACAAATACCACTACCCACCAAAACCCACACACCCCAACCCATCCAAATGCATACCCCCACCCACACATATCCCCACACTCACACACATCCTCCACATACACTCACACTTCCTCACATCTAGACACATACAAAATGTCTCACGTTAGTATTGAAACTAGTATGAACAAACTCCCACACTTTACTCACACACATACACTGACACTTGTCATGAGCAGTGTCATAAAAATGTTAAACATGGAGAAAAATGTGTACATAAAATGTATGTGACGTAAAAATAGTGATGCTCTCTCTCTCTCTCTCTCTCTCTCTCTCACACACACACACACCCACACACACATTCACTCTCACGCTCACACATTCACTCTTCCGCTCATTCATTCACTCTCACTCATTCACTCTCCCGCTCACTCATTCACTCTCCTGCTCACTCATTCACTCTCCCGCTCACTCATTCACTCTCCCGCTCACTCATTCACTCTCCCGCTTACTCATTCACTTTCCCGCTCACTCATTCACTCTCACGCTCACTCGTTCTGTCTCTCATTCACACTCACTGACTCTCTCACTCAAACTACAGTAATGAACATGAGTTTATATTATGCATGATAAAATCAAATGGTATTTAACTGATAATATGACAGATGAGAATACACAAACATATGGATTCGCGTGTTACATAACATGCGTGTTACATGACATGCATCTGCTCAGCTCTCTCTCTCTGTATTCTTTCATATACACACTCACACGCATGCGCGCGCTCACACACACACACACACTAACACATCAACTCTCCCACTGTATCACCCTCTAACACACAATCCTTCACACACACACACACACTCACTCTCTCAATCACACTCTCTCACACATACACATACACGCATGCACATGAACGCATGCACGCACGCATACACTCCCTCACTCACTCTCACACATACACGTACGAATGCATGCACTGACACATTCCCCCACCATTTCTCGCTCAATCACTCTCTCCACACACACGCATGCACGTGCACACACACGCATTCACTCTCTCCCTCTCACTGACACCCACTTTCTCTCTCTCTCTCTCTCTCTCTCTCTCGACAAGAACACTGAGCTGATCCACAACTCTGGTGATCAAGTGAAATGGCAAATCATTACCACCCACGCTTATTGGCATGGTACATGATGGATGGATGGATGGATGAGAGCAGATGGATAGAAAGAGTAATGACAATGACAATATCTCTCACAAAGAGAATTGGTTACCCTCATCAGAAGAGGATACTCCACATTTGTTGGGCATGTCACGAGAAGGTGAAAGCTGGAGTATGTCAATACAAAGGGAAGGTGTAGGCATGGGGAAACCAAGAAAGATAGTAAGATGCTGGACAGTTAGACATCATGGCATGAAGGAACATCAGTATCAGAAATAATTAGCAGTAAATGAAACAGAAGGCTGTGGGCAGACATGATCACCAACACCACATAGCGTGAACTATAAGAAGCTGGAACTAGACAGTCTGACATTGTGGCATGGAGGCACACTGATAAAAGAAACGATCAGCACGACACAAAATAGAAGGTTATAGTTAGTTAGCTGCATATCCTCTACAGGACGCAGTAGTCAACCCCAGCATTTTTTGGCTGTTTGTGATTTCTGGGCAAATTTACGTTCAGTAGTTTGCCATTGCTTTCTAAATGAATGGCTCTCATACCATTGTATGGAATTGAATTGAACTGAATTGATCTTTATTTTCAAAGGGTAACAAATTGGGCATGCAGGCCCGTCTTACATTCGGCCCTTACACTCACTCATCTTTCGTTCATCAACACTGCATGATGCATTCACATGGGAAAAAAAAACCATTGTTGAATGTTGTAAGCATAAACAATGCATATTCTCATGTTATGTGACACATGTCCCTTCCCACACACACATCCCTCACCTTCTCACACATCACCCACCCATACCCACACATCCCCCATCCACCCTCAACTCATCCCTCCACCCACTCACAGATCCCACCACTAACCCAGACATCTTGCACCCACCCACACACACATATCCCTCACCCACACGCATCTTTCCACCCACTCACACATACCCCAATCCACTCAAGTTCACCCACACACACACGCTCCATCCACCCACACACCCTCCAACCATACACACATACCCCTCACACACACACATCCCATACCAACACACACATATCCCTCACCCACTCACACATCAACCACCTATACCCACACATCTTTCCATCCACACACACATTTCCCTGCCCACCCACACACACCAACAATCACACACACACATCTCCCATGCAAACACCCATCCCCCATCTACCAACACCCACATATCCCCCATCTGCCAACACCCACACATCCCACTATCCACCAACACCCATGCAAACACACCAACCCAAACGCCCCATCCATACTCACATTCCTTCACCCACCAACCCACTCATCTCCGCACCCACCTACACATCCCCCAAAACCCCACACCTCCCCACCCACATCCACACACTTCTCCCATACTCCAACACACCTCTCCCACACACCTAACCAACTGGAAGCCAAAGCAAGGTGGTCTGCTTCCAAATCGCCCACATCTGTGTTTCAAACGCGGTATGCAGGATTATGAATTGCATTTGTAACCCCTTTACCACACAGCCGGCTATAGACAGCCTTCTATTTTATGTTAGCTAGTTAGTCACGATTCTAGCTTTATGGCAATGGGTCATCTCCATTACGCTCCGTCCCTGTGCCAGTGAATATCACACAAAATGCTCCTCACTGCCTTATGTGAAAAGTGGAATAGACAGGAGTCTCGACAAGCCAACAGCCTGCACATTTACACTATGCATCATGCCGCCGTCAGAATGCCAACACAAAAGTCCTCCCAAGAAAACACAATTCATCGTCGATGGAAGCAGCAGTCACTAGAAAACCAGCAGCCATACCTTAATGCATTAAAAGTCGAGAGGATCGACTTCACTGCCCCGGGATTTATCCCATATGTCGCGGTCCCTTTCGGCAGGGTGGCCCGCTGAAAGCATTGCATAAAGCACGAACACCATAGCTATAGTGACGACTTCCAGGCGTCTCTGAGAAAAATACACTCTTGAACCAAAAAAGCAATCCAGTCAATTCCAAGCGACAGGCCGACAGTCATTGTTCCGAACATGCATGTCACGCTACAACAAGCGCGGACAGATGTAAAAACATTCCAAACAAAATTCACAGCTCACAGTGTCACGCCATGCATTCAACTCAGTAGCAGGGTGACGGAATCATGCACTACCAGTCCAACATGAGGAAAATGTGACTGCAAACCATAGCCAGAAGCATAAACACTCCAGAGGCTTAACGGTTCAAATGCCTATCCGCCATGTTGAGGGTCGGAAGTCCCTGTCCTATTTTATGCATGATAACCAATGTCACACGGCATGGACTATAAGAAGAAGCAGGCAGAATTTGTTACCATAGCCGTTCAATTTTCTCCTGGACTAATCAAGCTGTATGTAGTCTGATACTGGGTGATGGAGCAGTACTCCTATGACTGTAGGCCTGGGCATTTTCTCTTGACCAAAGGATCAATAGAACTTCACAGTATGATGCAATATGCATATTGGGACCTTTCTTTAAAATGAGCCAACAGCACTCATTTAGAATTATAAAACATAGCAGAGGTTACATGGGGAACACAGCTGTGCGAGATTCGGTAGCGGATTTCATTGCATTGGTTACTTACAGGGGTATGTGAGCCAGTCGCTCAGAAAGCAATGGCAGACTACTGAGCTACTACATCAACAACAGCTGAAAAATTCTGGAGTTAACTGCAATGTCCTGTAAGGGATATGCAACTTAAAAAAAAAAAAAAGCAGAGATTAGCTTGGCTGAATTGATAAGAGCACTCGCTCTTAAACTTCTGGTGTGCTGATGCCAAGATAGTAGGTTCAACACCTACATCAGTCAGTTGGACTAAAATGTTGACTTCTTATCCTGACTTGGGGATGTATATTACACATACCTCACAAGTCGGTGTGGTGATGATGGCGAGAGATTTTGGTAATAGGGAAAGCAAATCCTCATGTAAAAATCAGTCCAGTGCACTAGAAGAAAAGCACGTGTACATGTGTGGCTACACTTGAGTTCAAAGTCAAAAAGTGAAAGAAGATTGATAAACCAACACAGAACTGGTGTTGTTAGCCGCTACATGCTGCAGGATTTACTGAGGAGGGGATCCGAGCACTTATGGACTGAGTGGTTCTGTCGACTAACTAACTAACTTTCAAAGTGAGCGACCACTAAAAAACAAAGCACCCCGTAAGAAACAATTTACTCTGCTGATAGTAAGATCTTGAATTTCTTGGCTGAAAGTGAAGAATGATATTTCCATTTCACTGAAGTACTTTCATTCAGGACTGTAGTGATGTAGCCGTGATTTGTCACCAGTAACAAGTTTGGCAAGTCTTCTCCTCCATCTGCTTACTGTTAAACATGTTCCAAGTCTGGCCCATTTTCTCTTCCTCAAGTCAGATTTCTGGCCACTAACCGTCAGCACTTTCCAAACATTAAAACATGCATAATGGTGTAATCTAACATATTACATTGGTACCTTGCCGTCTTGTCAGACGATAGTTTGTTACATTGTTCTTCTAAGAGGCATAATAACTACAACCCATGGCGGTAGCAAATGTGACTGATCAGACCAATTTGCGGTGTAAATGTTCATCCACAATGGGACCATGTGAACACATGGTCATTTTCACCATCACGCACCATCTTACGACTCACAAGCTCAGTGTGTGACCTATCTTATCTGCAATCTTGTTCTCCGTACTTTAACTTAAAGCATTTTAAATTGCTCCACATCTGTCATTACTCATCTGCCAGCATGAATGATTAATCCCCAAACTCATGGGCAACCAGATCATCAACATTTTAATAAATAGATAATTTATAATTTATTGACTCAACTTTGTGTGCTAGTCTTGACAAAAACATTTCGGAGTGACTATTCGCAATGGAATTGCGAATAGAAAAAAATTATATTTGCAATGGAATTGCGAATAGAAAAAAATTATATTCGCAATCGAAGTAGGTCACGTGATTATTCCTATGCGTGTGTCCACATTACAATATTTTGTTGATCCGTTAACGTATCCTCAGTAGCATAGTGGTTAGTGTTTCCGCCTGGTACACGGGAGCTCGAGGTTCGATTCCTAAACGGGGAGGTGACATTTTTTTTTTTCCATTTTCAGGAATTAGGTGACACCAATGCTTGTCTGATGATTTCGCTTTAGGCATATGTTTTCTACGGATTTTGTGTATTAGGTGTTGTTTATCTTGCTCCGCAAGAACCTGCACACTTGTCTTTCTGTTGTTATCTGTCCTCTACTTTTGTTGTCTTGGGAAAGGTGCTTAGCCACCCGAACACGAGTTCTCTCTCTCTCTCTCTCTCGCTCTAAGTCTCAATCTCCCACCTCTCCCTTTCTTGTCTTTTCCACTCTTTAATGTCTTTAAATACATCTTTCTCATATCTCTGACTCTCACACTATCTTCGTTATCTATCTCTCACCTCTCTCTTGTCCACCTGCTTCAGATATACCGGGTTTTCCTACACTTTATATGCGTAGCATGTCCTTTTTCTTGTTTATTTATTAATTAATGAGGCCAGTCAATCGAAAGCCTGATGTTTGAATTGCCTAATCATGTCTTGCTGAGGCGAAGCATATTACTGTCAGCTTGGACCAGAACAGAGTCACTCAGATATGGCAATGGAGGCCATAGAAAGTGTCAAATTGAGAGAATCATAACTGCTGCGATATTATCAGGACATAAATAGTAGGACGGTAACGTAAACAAACATGGATGCTTGGTAACAGTAGGTGTACAGAAACGAAAGTTAACAATTCTTGAACTCGCCTGGGGACAGAATTATTTCTAGGGATCGTTATTTGTATTGGGGATACCTAATCTGAAAAATTTATTCTTGATATTTAAACAGGACTAACGTAATGTAAAAATAAAACGGGATGCCAAAAAAACGAACAGAAGTAAGAAAAAGAGTGATTCATTAAAAATTACGGAAAAATTGGCAGAATTAAACTCGCAACAGTGAACATTCCTATTTAAATTAACCACATTCTTAGACTTCTTAATGGCTCAAACTAAAATTGACTAGTGAGCAGATGCTGTGCCATGTTTGTTACTTCCCGCAATTCGATTGCGAATATAATTTTTTTCTATTCGCAATGGAATTGCGAATAGTGCCTCCCAAAACATTTTCACCATAAACTGTTAATATTTCCTTAAGAACTCAATATCCTTCCTGGAATTTCTTATGCCCAGAAACATCACACAACAGTCGTTATTTCTTTGTACACTTGTTTTGTAATTGTTTTAGTTTTGCAGTTCAAGGGATTGTTGTTAAATTACCCAGGACGATGAGATGAACAAAACAAACATCAGAATGAGAATGAGTGTCAGTCAGCGAAAGAACAATAGACAAGAACTAGAACTAGAAGAGAAGTAAAGAGTACAGGCTATCACTATCACACAGGAATTCGGCGGTAATAACAAATACAATGAATTAACTCAAATAACTGAATCTTGAATGGATGCCGATGATCATGATGCCGGTCGTAAAACGCTAAAATCTAAAATAAAACTAAAAGTAAAACGCTAAATAATCTAAATTCTAAACTAAAACAAAACTAAAACAAAAGATTTAATTTCAAAAGAACGGTCAAAGCCAAAAAAAAAAAGAAGAAACACAATTTCACTGTGATTGTACCTTAAAAGGGCGAATTCTTTGAAACTCTCCCATTGCGTGTGAAATGCCTGTAACTAGAATAGCGAAGAACGGCGAAAGAACCTGGCGATACTGGAAATGCAAACTCTAATAAATATACTGCAATAATGCGGCTTCTTTTGTTTACATATTCAGAATAGCGGAAGTTCCCTCAGTGAGGTTCCGTCTAAATACATCGCATCAAATGAAATCACCGAGAAATAACTTCCGCGTATTTTTTTGTTTTTTTATTCTGTCAAGAAATGTTTGCTGTTTTAAATAGATGACATAAAGCAGACACGTGAGAAAGGACAGCTTCACATGAACACAATAATACATTATACAGTAAATTTTGTGTCAAGAAAGCCTTTAATCTTTCATTGGTAGCAAAACAAAAACGCAAAGATAATATGCGGGTGTTCTCAAAGTTTTACTATGAGGTGGATTCAAATGAAAAAAAAAAAGTGTTATATAAATTAAATTAACCATGCCATTGTCGGCATTGTCTTGTAACCTGTCAGTATTGTTGTTAAAGATGTCAATAGTGTTAAGCATGTGACATCACGGTGCAGACGAACATGATGACGTCATTAGGGCAGTTTAAAGATAGGCGATACTCCTTTTAAATGCACCAAAGAGGTGCAGCGTACTTATATCCGTTTTAAATCAGTGAAAGCTATAGAAATTCATCGGCGAATGAAGGTCCAGTATGATGATGTCTGTCTGTCAGTCCACCAAGTGTATGACTGGAGTAGGAAGTGTCAAAACTGATGAAGAGATACAGCAACTAGTGCATGAGTGGTTACACATGCAACCAAGAGAATTGTTTTCTACAGGAATCTACAGGAATCTGAAAATCAGTTATTTACAGATAGGAACTCTGAGGTGAGTATGAACATTTCTCTCAATTCTCATTTTCTTCACTGCTTTCATTTTTTCATCCTTTTGTTCTTCTCGTCCTGTCGACACCTTCTGATGTAGTCACAGGAGATCTCCTTGACTGTATGTTGTGTTTGTGAATGTGTTTGTTTGCTGATGAAGGCTAGTCGCCGCAACGTCCTGTATGTATCTTAATTCTGTTATGTAAAGCTGCACTACTTTGTGTCATTTTATATTGTTTACAGGAATCTAAGCACTGTATCGGCTCTGACGGACTTTGCATTGAACGCACAGGTGATTAAATCGAAAAGTGATATATTTGTTCTTTACTTTTTCAGAATATATTCACACACATAACAAACAAACAACATGTAAAGTGTTCATTTAAAGCCCCTCGTTTAAATATCGTACGCAATACAAACGACGCCGTTTTGATGGCAACAAAGCAAACGAAACTACAAAAAATTATGAATGCAATGATTGTGGAAAGTATATGATGAGAAGCAGAGAGCAAAGAAGAGGATAACATTTCAAAATTGTTATTTGCGGATGACCAAGTATTAATAGCAGAGATTGAAGAGATTCGCCAGAGCCATCTAAACCAGGTCAATACCAAGTGTGGGCAATTTATAATGACTACGAGGGTGAGTCAATAAGTAAGTCACACATGTCTGTGGGATGGCAGGTAAATGTAGCTTGTGTTTTCTACAGGTGTCATTAGGTTACAGCAACATCGAACTTTATATTCCTGTTCGTCAGGTGGCGCTATGTGTCTCATGCGCAGCACATAAACAAAATGGCGACTGTACTTATGGAGTGTACAACCAAAGAGCAACGTGATGTTGTGCGTTTTATTTTTGTGGCCAAAAAGGACTTCCTGCATAGGACATTCCCAATGAAATGCTTCCTGTTTATGCTGACAAATGTGTGTCCCGTAAAGCGGTGCATAGCTGGGTTTAACAATTTTCTCAAGGACTCTCTAAAATTGTTGATGAAATCCGATCTGACCGTCCCGTTGAGATTGCAACAGAAGCATCAATGCAATGGAGGAGATGATTAGAGGTGAGAGGCGAGTAACGATAGACTCTGTAGCATCTGCAATAGGGTGTTCACATGGTTCAGCATACATCATATTGCATGATCGATTGAAATTTAAGAATGTAAAGTGAAAAGGTGGTTTAGAAAACATAGCACGCAGTTCTATGTAGCTGATTTGGGAGAACTGATAAAACGATGAGATAAGTACTGTGACAAAACCAACCAGATCCGATATTGCTAGTTGTGGATTTCCCGTAGAATGCTTTCACACCTGTCCACGGTTGATTGTGTTGTGAACTGTATGTTCAGGAAAATGGCTGACGGCCTGTTGATGAACTAGCTGGTTTTGCATTATGCAGTAATGCGTGTGAAACTGCTGCTTTTCTGTAATGACTGCAGCTTCCATCAAAGATGAACTGTAATTTTCATAGCAGACTGTTGTGTTGGCATTCTGGCAACGGTCTTATGCACGTATGCCTGTGTGTGCTGTTGATTTGTCGGGGCTGCTGTCTGTTTCACTTTTCACATGCTACAGTGAAGAGCATTTTGCGTGATATTCACTAGCACAAAACGGAGCATTATGGGGTGACTCTGCCGCGAAGTTGGAACCGAGACTAACGACTAACTAACTGGTGTCTGGCGAACCCATTCTGAAGTACTTGTAATTTACGTCGCCAAGTCAAGAATGAGAAGTAAACATTTAAGTCCAACTGGCCAGCGTGCGGAACGAACTACCTATTGCGTCACCAGAGAAAGTTTAAGAACGAGCGTGTTAAACTCTTCGGCCATGTCGAGTTCGTCAAGTATGTGTTGTATACATGGGTAGTATCGGATGGATTACGGGCAGGGAAAAAG